>JANJYP010137449.1:0-19323 GCA_024605115.1 Rastrelliger brachysoma | reverse complement strand
CACACACACACACACACACACACACATACACGCACAAACACAGATGGAGTGGGTCTCAATATCTCAACATAATAATGATGATATTGTTGAGTTAATTGATGAAATTTAAGTTTAAAAAGATAATAGTTTCTTTATACCTTTTTTTGTAAAAAGAAAAAAAAAATTCTTTATTCTCTTTCCAAAAAAACAACTTTGCAAAGAAATTAAATAATAATTCAATCAAAAAAAAAAGATAATGATAATAAAATAAAGATGAAAGATTGTTTGATTCAATAGTGACATCAAAGCCTTTCATCCCTTATCGTTAATTTGCCTGTTTTTTTTTGTTTTTTTTTTGAAAACCTTCAGTGTGGTCTTCTTTCTGGTGATTAAACACATAACTTCTGCCTTTCATCTTTGTCTCTGACCAAAAGAAACTGAGATATGATCCAGTTCTCCACTACTTTACTAGATACAGTATAACTCAATGGAATAACTGCATGGCTCTGCAACTCTGTGACACTGGAATCAGCAATATTATAGAGAGGTAGAGAGAGGTTCACTGGGAATAAGGCAAAAGTGAGCGAGAAGGATCAGCTGGTGCATGTGTGTGTGTATTTGTACCAAATTTCTATATAATATTCTCCTCTGATCCATTTACTGTCTTAGCTGACCAAGAAATTCTAGTGCAATAACCCGCCCACTATGGAGCATAGAAGATTAAAATTCTATATAATAAACTGAGATTGACAGCAACAACGTCAGAATATAATACAGCTCTATCATCTTTGTCGTAGTGTGTTTAGGTGATCCCATTCTCAAGCAGGACCCCAAAAAGATTTTATAGTCAACAACTCTGTGTTTTCCAGATTTTGGGTGTGAACTGTGCAAAAACATATATAAAGTACAGAATGCAGTCATTGTTGATATTTCTTCTGTGTCACTTGGTCTCAATGGTCTCATTAAATAGGCAGAGTTGTACAGGAAATGCATGATGATCCATCTTTTGCCTTATTGTTTTGATTGTTTTGTCCCAGTGCGACTGGTGGGATGAACTACTGCAAACATGTGATCTAATCTAAAATTAAGGGCAAGATGTTAGGAGCAGTATGAGTGGCAGTTTCTAAATAATACACTCTCTGTAAATTGTTTGTCAATTGTAATTAATTGATTTATTAAAGGAAAATAATTTATGGAGCAGTCATATCCTATTATCAAAAACAAAGTGTGGGTATAAAAAAAATTATGCAAAGCATTTATCGTCTTCCATTAGATTGCTTATGTTGATTTTAGCTCTTTAGTGCATCAGGTAGACCACTCAAATGGACTGTTTGACCTCTGTCCTGATGTGAAAATCCTGCAAATTGTCTGGGTTGGTTGGTTACAGTTGGTTGTAATAAAACAGAAACTTTGTCAGTTATTTATTAAATACATTGTTGCTGCAGTTAAGAAACAAATGCACCTTTTTTTAGCATTGTCACAATACATTCTTCAGATCCAATCCAAATTTTTATCAAAGACTAAATAGTGGTCCATAATCGACTTATGAAGCATTACTTAATTACTTAGACGTATTTCACCATTGGTTACAACTAACAAACCTTTTGGAAAGGGTGCCTTATATGAAAGTAATACAGAAGTTTTTCACATTAATCAAACACAGAAGGGTCAGAGAGGGGACACTTAGCAGCACAAAGACAGAGAGAAGGATGTAGATGAAATACATTTTGATAGAATTGTTTTTTATTACATCACTGTATATTCACACACCGCTGGGAAAATATACTCACGAATCTCCTGTGGCTGTTCGGAGGCCATCAAACAAGCTGTCAAATCATCAGGTGCAGGACTTAGATCTGATCTTTCTGTTGACTATGCTTTGTGCTAAAAAGGGATGTGAGAAATTAGCATGCGAGAAGGGATCTGAGCTGCTGATATGACCTGACCTGATTTGAGCATTTTGTCTGTGATCACAGTGCACCTCGGAGGGTTGAGAAAGACATATTCTTTCTTTGTAAAATTGATGGTGTTTGTTTTAAAATCTGTACTGCATGTTTTCACTCTGCTTGTAGATTACCTTGTTTCTTACATCTGAAAACAATGAAACCCAAACAACTATTACTTACAAGCATTACAATTCAATCTAATTTTAATAAAGCTTAAACTTTATTTCTTATATATCTTATTATCTTTTGGAAGGGTATATGAACAATAGTAGTTGGTTTTTACTTCCTTCACTGTCTCTTTACTTTAAATGGAAACCTCTCAAATACACCTGCATGTATTTGAGCCCAAATTTGATCTGAAATATATAAGTGGACAACATGAGCAGCCTTTGGAGCAACATTAGTGAAAACCTTATCAATAAAGACTGAGGAATGGACAACTGTTTGTGGGCATGTGTGAACAGACTGGTGACAATTTAATGGGGAAGTAGAGGTACCATTGCAAATGAAGCAGTGAGAGCAGGCTGAAACCCTAGCTTTTGATTTTTGGACTTTTGATCATGTTTAACACAGACATCTGAGAAAAATATTGTGTGTCCCCTTTAAGTCTGAAAAACATACTTAAATGACATTACTTGCTTAAAAAAAAAGCCTTTGTTATAAATTGGTTTAAAACACGTTGAAACATGTAGATATTTTCTTCCATTTAGAGAAGGATTTTGCATCATGGAAACAATCCCCCAACCTTATTGGCCTTACACTATAACAACGTTTCCTAAATCCATAATGATCAAGCTTACTGTATAGTGAGGCAAGTTTACAGATACAAAGTTTTCACCTGACCTGATTCTCAAAGAGTTTTGTAACAGTAAGTGTGACTTTTCAAACCTCCCCAATCCACTGTAAAGTAATCTAAAAACAAAATACGCCACTGTGTCATAATTAAAACTTTCAGTGACATAGTTAACATATCAAAGATCTCACACATTCATTGGAGAGAGAAATTTTTTGATTAATCTAAGAAATGGGGGCAAAAAAAATCTTGACTAAATCAAAACATAACAAAGCCAGGCGTGTGCCCACAGTGTTTCATTAGGGAATGCCACAACTGCATACTGTTGCTCGCACAAACACAACAACAGCTTAACAAGATAGTGCAGGAGGTTTAACAAGCAGGTTACTTCCTTGCCTCTCAGGCTGATAAAAATGTTTGTTTCCATGGCAACAAAGCATTGTTATTTTACAATCCACTCTTAACTGTCACCCCTTCAACTTTTTCTCCGTCTCTTATTTCCCTGTTCCTTCCATCTCAGCATCCCTCCGTTTTTATCCTCCCAGCGTTCATCCTTTTATCTTGACCTGCATCTCTGTCTGTCTCTCTTTTTTTCTTTTTCTCATCTCCCCATCACTGTCCTCTTTCTCTTATTCCCACTTTCACCACATTTTTCTCTCTCTCTCTCTCTCTCTCTCTCTCTCTCGCTCTCTCTCTCTCTCTCTCTCTCTCTCTCTCCCTCTCTCTCTCTCTTCTCCTGTACCCATCTCAACCTATCCCCCCTCTACTTCCTTCATTATAAAAGCTAAGAGGATTTGGTGGCTGTGCGTGTGTGTGTGTGTGTGTGTGTGTGTGTGTGTGTGCGTGCGTGTGCTGTGTATGTGTGCTGTGTCCCTAGACCCAATTAACCCCCTGAATCTCTTCTCTCTGCTGAGTTGTTGCACAAAATGAGAGACAATTTAAATAACTAGCTTTAGGTGTGACATTTTTTGTGTTTGCAAATGGAAACTAAATTGTCCGCGATCACAGGAGAAGCATCATGTGAACTGTGTTTCAAAGGTCAGCATGCTGAGATCTGTGCTAAATTAGATCTGAATGTGACTTAAAATCAGAGGTGGATTGGTTTACAAATATCACAGTTTGATATCTTTATATCAGAAGAACATCACTGCCAATCAAAACTGGCTTTGCTTTGCTTGTTACCTCTCTAATTTTAGCAGATCTTCATGCTATTTCCTTTGAATTTTGGAGAAGTGGCATAGACTACACCTGATTAACTTTGAGATAAGCAGACTTTGAAGATGTTTTAATTTACACTACAGTGGGGAGGGTAAATGGATCACATTTGCTCCTGCTGGTTGCATTTATTCCAATTATAAAACAGGCAAAGGCAGCACTTATCTAGAATTTTACTTATTATTCAGCTGCATGCATGTAAGCAGACAAATATCTGTTGTACCTATATAAACACACTTATAAATGCACTTTAACTCTCAGTATTTTACATGAAAAGCTGTATACATTACATCATATTTACAGTAAATTGATCAAGCTCTAAAAGCAACCACAAAAGGTTGTTTCCTGTTGGATTAAAGCATTTGGATTAGAGTGCCTCTGGCTTGAAAAATCTAAAAAATCTAAAAAAAAAAAACAATACAAAAAACAAAACAAAAACAAAAACAAATCACACCAACTTTACTTTTTGCCCCAGCATAATGTGTACATTCCATATTTCTGATTGGATCTGGGCTCAAACACATAGGTATATTTAACAAGTAGACATTTTGAGAAAAAAATCCAAGACTAAAATCAGGTAACTAATGTTAATAACTATATATAATAATATATAGACAGTAGCAACAACTAAGACAGTAGTGAAAACAGCTTGTTTCAGACAGAGGCTGAACTGAGGAAATGCAAATGGGACCAGTATAAGACAAATTAAGATATTTTTAAAACTGTAAATCATACAAAGATATAGCAGTAGAGCAGCAGAACAAAAATATAGGCCTAAATGCATGATCTGTCCTCTCTGACACAGTCACAATTGCATTGCATCAGTCTGAGTGTCAGTTTACTGTCTGCTTCTGTGTCATATTGTTCACTCCATTTTTTTCATGCCTAACTTTATGAAAAATCCCAATTTTAAAAAAAAGTATTTGAACACTTGGAAACACTTGAGCTGATAGCTAGAGGAAAAAGGTGGAGGGCAGGGCAAAGGAGATGGAAGAGTAAAAGCATTTCTTATTATTTTAAAGCACCACGNACACACACACACACACACACACACACACACACACACACACACACACACAGTTAAAAGTGTCAAGGGGCTATTGAAGGTATCAGGTGTGAGCCAGCTGTGAATGCAGACTGGTTAATAAGCCGTCTGTGTTTGAGTTAATGACTCATAAACCTGTCTGTCTATCTGTCTGACTGCATCTGTACACATCGTGCCTCAGTTGTGGCTATCTAAAGGTAGTTTTCACACCCAGAAAGGAATAACAAATATGTGCGTATTGCTACAATTTGTTTTTATTGTAAGTAAACTCTAAACCCTAACAATACAGTCATTTTTCCATAACTGCCACATTATTTGGTGTCTTCAAAGCATGTGACTTTTTCTCTGCTTGCACCTAAGCTGTCAGTAGCAACGCAAATAGGAATATCTACACCTTTATTGTATTATGAGAGGAATACATCAGCAGTATGATAAGGTGTTAAGATCATTATTCAATTTAATGTAAATGTAAGTGTTAGTGAAATTGCAAAGATCTGAGAAACACAAAATCCATGAATCATAGTTATCCAAGACTTTTATCATTAAAATATGAACAGCTGGTTGAAAATGAATCCTTACTAATGTTTGAAAACTTTCAGTTGAGAGTGATCTAATTTGCTGGCATTTATCCCCTACTCTCCCAGAAAGATATATGCTTTGTCCTCTTTTTTCCACATTTTACAATCCTAAGTGAATGACATAGAAATAGTTGTACATTGTCATGTTTCTATCATTCACTATTCAAACTAAATGCCCTAACTGGATTACCTTACTATTTATGATCAAAAAACACCATCAACTTCAGTTTGGTGTGTCACAAATATCTTAAATATCAACAAAAAGAAAAAGAAAAATGGACTGTGCAACTACATAAGAGTGCCAAAAAATGTTTCTCTAAACAACTCTACTGAAATGGTTTTACTAAATGGAGCAATCTCAGGCGCTATTGGTGTTTAAAAGCATTACTGAGGAGTACAGATTTCTGTCACTGTAGTGAAGAATAAAGAAAGAGCACCAACAACTTAGATAATTCTTAGGTATTAGAAACTTTTGAAGCAGGCAGGGGATTCATTATGAATGATTTGTTCCCAGTTTAATATCAGTCCTCGCACAATGAAGGGAAAGACACATTTCATTGATTTGGATTGGTGTTTTATTGTCACAGACAGCAAAACTGCAATATTATCAGTTGTGTTAAAAATGCAATTTCATTGTATTTTTATGCAGTATCATTAAACTTCCCCATACATGATGACTTAAAATTGGCTCTAAACTTTAAAAAAGATACAGGAATATATGGTAAATGCCCAGCTCAATCATGCTCAGAGTAGCACATTTAGAATCATTTCTATCTACTACTATCCTGAAAATGGTTCATGTATCATCACTTGTTTGAAGTCTTTTCTTGTTTTTTATTCTTTTCTTATTTTATAATTTATTTTTAAAAGTTTTTTTTCGGCCCAGACACCTTTATTGTACAGTAGTCAGACAGGAAATAATGGGAGTTAGGGGGGGACGTGCAGTAAAGTATTGCTCTGGCCGAGATTCGAACTGGGGCTGCTTATGAACAAAGCTCTACATGGCAAACACACTACCTCTACACACCGCAGTGTTCCCCGTGTTTCATTATATTTAAGCTAGCTGATGTTTGTGGCAACTAAATTCTCCTGTCTCTAATATCTGGTCATGTAAAACACATGACCGTTAGATTTACAGTACGTAAATGTTGCAAGTAACATTAAGGGACACTGAATTTCAGTGGCATAACTCTATAACACCAGAAGATACCAGCTGTCTTATATCACCCCCACAGTAATGACACACATGACCTGTTAAAGTGAACCCATCTGTCTTGTTGCTCTCTATCAACCTTCTAGCAATAAACTTGGATGTTCACCCAACGTTTCCATTTCAATTTTTTTATTATTATTATTTTTTTTTACAGAAGATTTTGTGTCACCTTATTCTTAACCGAAAATGTAACTGTCCATTTTCTGGAGCCAAAAATATTGTCTGTGTATCATCACCACAGGTCGATGATGAGTCCTGTTGGACAAAGAGATAAGAGGTCAAGGTCAGCTGCAGAGCAGCATCCCCTCAATTATTAGAGACTTGAAAGTCTTGCTCCAGGACACTTTCCTGTCCGAAAGCTCAGACACTACATACCTGTTATCCAAATTTAGATTTTTGTCTTGTTGCTATTGCTCTTTCTCTGTATTTCCTGTAAAACAGAAATTACATAAAATAATTCTTGGGGTGCGGTAGTCTTCTTCAGGGTATCAGGTGCTCTGTGTGGCCCAGTCCTAATGAGCCACATGTGACCAGTTAAAAAGGACCCATCTGATCTGCCCATTCGCCTCATTACCACCCAATACATATTAATGTCCAGGGTCACATCTTATACATACAACATACATATTCATAGCACACATGCAGGGTCATATATGTATCTTAATGACATGGGCATCATGGCAGGTTTACTGATGATATTCTTTTTTTATTAAAATCTGTTTTGTTTTGTATGCTGGTCTTTGTACTTATTGACATGGTGTTTTGTTGTGTCATGAAATGTATCCTTCACATCTTGATGCACTGGACATTATGTATTTATGTAATTAAAGCAACACTTAGTGTGAATGTAAAACCCATCAAAATAAATTCTGTAAATGTGTTAACATGAAACAAAAAGACAAAACAAAACAAAACTGAGGACACGGAAAAGTAGTTTTGAGAATGAAAATCAGCTCTTTTATACCATAATTAGAGGATAAATCATTCCATGTTTGCAGCTGTGGTTGCACATTTCTGAATTCTGGTTTTTATTTACAAAATAGTTTTCTTTACTTTATAACATTAAGCTGATCTTGTTCCAACACCATACTAAGTGGCATTGTTCTGAATTAAGCCAGTGGCTTCCACTGTTTTGTGAACACAGATGCAGAAATTTTGAAACATTGATTTGAGGCCATGTTGACTGACCTCTTGTTGGTGACACATTTACACATCTGCAATTAAATAACAAACATATTTACAAGAATGAAAAAGGAAGAAGCCCTGTAAAACAAACACCACTGCAAAAGTTTTAAAGACCAGTCGTGTGCTTGCTTCTGCAGTGGCCTTTCCATGTGCTTGCTGTAGAGTGTCTGTACATTGGAGTGAACAGGGCACATACTGAGATTAAAATGATGTCATCCTGTCAATCAGACAATGTCCAGATGGCTCATTTTGAATGACAACAACAGTGAAAATAGCTATAGTTATTTGTTGTACTGAGGTTCATTTTCAACAACTGACTATTGAATTTGTATCAATTGAAATCAGCCAGGGTCATCCATCACTATCTTTATCTATCTCTGTGGCGTTTATGTTATTGTGAACTGCATTTCTCTCTCCCTCCTTATATTCAAAACCCAGTTTGACCTTCCATTTGTCCTCTGTAAGTATTTATTTTGCTTTCTCTGTTTCACTTGCTCTTTTTGTTTCTCCGTCTGTCCACCCCCTCCCTTCAGTTTTCTTACCTCATTCCTGCCTTGTATCTCTCTCTGTCAGTTTTTGTTTATAAGCCCTTTCATCTGGATATTGCTTTATATGTAAAACCTTTCTATTTGAATGGAGTTTTATTTAAAACCCTGTCATTTAAATAGCTCTTTAAAAGACAGAGGAATGAAAAGTCAACAAGGCCCCATTCGATTGTTTCCTGACAGGGCTCNCACACACACACACACACACACACACACACACACACACACACACACACACACACACACACACACACACACACACACACAGTGCACTGCCTGCCTGTCTACATGCGTCCGGGTCTATTATTATGCTAATGAGTCTCTAGTCTCCACATGTCCCCACAGCTTCTGCACACACACACACACAGATACACATGCACACATATACACAGGCACACACGTACATTTTGCTGAGCTCAGCAGTATAGCTACGCTCACAGGCCAGCAGGAGAAATAACGAGGAGTAGACAATTTCACCATCATAGAAATAAACTAGATAGAACGGGCATTTCCTGGTGTGTCATTGATCGACACAGAGCGTCAGTCAGAGAATCACACTCATCCCCCACTGACAGATTATTTTCTTTTCTTTGCGTTACCTTGTTGAAAACGATCAAATGCTCAACAAGCATTCAGGTGAGTAGTTGTAAGCAAAGTTGTAGCGTCAGTGAATATACTTCATAAAACATGAGAGACTTTTTTGCATTTTATTTTACCAAAAACCCCATGATTTATGATCTAGTTTTAGATAATTCTCACAGAATGTGGATGAGATTTTTAACCAACAGGGGGCACAAACTGTCCTTAACCACTGGTTTCCAACCAAGTTTCTCTTCAAAGTTTTAATTTCAGCTCAAACCATGATCTTTCTCTAAGCCTGACCATGTGATGCGTAATTAGAAATGCTTCTCAATATGAAGGACTTTTTGGAATTTTTTTTATAATTTTTATCATTATTTATTTAGTATCATACAACAAGTTGACAGCAAGTCATACATATAATGGTAAATGCTGCATCTAATATCATATAACAAGACATGAACTCAACTCTGAAGCACCAAAAACTGCAGATTCAAATGTGAGTCAATCCCAACAGACACCGATGCTACAGTGCCTAGCTTCATAGCAGCAAATGTTTAGCTTAAAGTTGCTATCACATAGCTACAATACATTACATAAAAATAGCAAAACCCCATTGTATAGGCATAGCTTTCACTATTTCAATTTGTTTTCGGTTCATGAAAGTTAATTATAACATTTTTGTCACTTAAAATATGCCTTGTTTGTTTGGCTGTGCTTAGGGGAGTCAGTGAGTCAATTGAGACAATGATAATTAACTAATTAGCATTAGTTAGTTATCATTATCATAGTGAACCATAGACTGTAAATGTGTTAGTGTCATCTAAATATGGTCTGGTTAAATATGGCTATGTCCATTATTTTTTTTAGTCCATATAGTCAAGCATAAATAAAGAAGGAATGGTAGGTGACAATCAAAGAGACATACTTGACTGCACAAATGAGCTTAAAAAAGAGATTCTTATAGGCAGAGACATACACTTTCTGTCTCTCTTAAACATTTATCAGTGTACTGCAAAAATAGGTTAACTCCAAGGACCTCACTGAATAGATCTTACATAAATGCACACATCACTGAATTACATCACACACCATCCTCCTGCCAGCGTGTATGTGTATGAATGGGGGTAGGGTTTTGTGTGTGTGATTGTGTCATCTACTGGCTGGAGCGAGAAGACTGTTTCTATGAGCAAACAATGCATCATCACTGTGCACTGTGTCCTGACAAATACACACACATGCGCGCACACACACACATACACACACACACACACACACACACACACTGCGTACAGCAAAGTCCTACAAAGCTCTGACATTATCTTTCTCTTCTTCTCTGTTTCTGTTAGAGACCATTCAGTAAAAACACCTTCATCTCAGTTACATTAAATAACCTCATTGGTTAATGCTGAGTCTGGATTTACACAGCGAATGCTATTGGTCCAAGGGGAGTGCTGATTTACATGAAAGGAACACCATTGGTCGACTGCAATGTAAAAGCATTGACCTGTGTTCAACACCACAAGAAGTTGGTTTTCTGTAGCTGGTTTGATGGTTGCCAGGCCTGAAGAAAGGTTACAATTATTAGGTGGGAGGGTGATGTTTGTCACCCTGTGTGCAACAGTTAGTATTTTACATTTACATTGACAGCAGTATTTAGAACATAAACAAGTTAGTCAGCAGTTTTCCAGTTATTGAAATGCAAACACCTAAAATTGTCTTTGGAGCCCACAACTGTGGTTCAGAAAAGCAACATCATTGTGGCTGTAACATGTAATAATGGTTACAGTTAAACATGTTTCTATGTGTGTATAGTTTTAAAACTTAAAGTTCCCCTCTATTAAAAATGTGTTTTTCGGCTCGCTCGGTGGCGCAGTGGTTAGAGCGTATGCCATATACGCGGCAGACCCCGGTTCGAGCCCCGGCCGGAGCGTCATTTCTCCGCATGCCTACCCCCCTCTCTCTCCCATTTCCTGTCTACCAACTTTACAGTAAAGGCGTCTGTGCCAAAAAAATCTTTAAAAAAAAAAAAAAAATGTGTTTTTCTTCTTGTTCCTGCAGTTAAAGGGAATTTTCAGTCACAATCAATGTTTGTCTCATAAATTATTTCACCTATGATCAGTTTATCTCATACCATCCATACACCCAACTACAGCGCATGGATGTTTATATTCAGTTTTGTTCAAGAATTGATCATTGATCAAGTGAACATATGAGCACCAGACATATTTTAAAATTGTTCTGTGGTTGCAAACTTTATAATGTTTCTGTCCATTTTAACTAAAAAATGTGTTTTAAAAAGTTAATTTTAACCAAAATCACACTTACAACAACATCAGCATCATACATCCGGGTCAGTGAGTACTACTTGAGTATTGGATAGAGGTGTCCTGTGATTCGCTGACCGGGAGATGAATAATGCTGACATTGCGGTAAGTCTGACTTTGGTTTAAATTATCTTTTTTAAACTAATTTTTGAGTTAAATTACAAGCATGATTTGTTACAGCTCAAATAGTCTGGAACCAATCCTGGTTCAATATTCAGCTCAGAAAAGTGTGATTGAAAATAATTTTGTGTATAATATTTAAACTTTTGAAATATTAGCATATTTATAGTTCCTGGAATTTCTATTGAGAGAGAATGACTACATGTCATTTTAAAGGCAGCTACACTAATAGTTGGATAACTGCATCTAATTAGCCAGTGAGCCTAGTGATCTTCAGTCTAGCTAGTTAATAGGCATGGTGGTGAAAACAATAATTACTTGTCATGATAAAAATGTAATTTCAAGACTTAGTAATCTGTTGAATTACAAACAGCAACCATCAAGTCAATAGCAACATTTACTAATTGTTTTTGTGTCCAGACAGGAGAATTTGAGCTTCATACTCAGACAACACAGATTACATTGTCAGCTAGGGCAGAACAGAGTCAAGGGTAAAGATCAAAGAAGAGTTAGAGGGAGACGAGTGAGGGCTAGTGTAGAGCAGGAAAGAGTGAAAGCTCTCCAAGAATAGACGGGTATATACAGGCATTGGTTTTAGACTACCCGGAAATAGTTTATTTGCAAATCTGCAAAATATAAAGACAAAGAAAAAAAGCTTACAACATACAACTATTTCTGAGTAGATTTATATGGTTCTGACTATGTCTTCTGTTACCTCAACAACTTCTTCAAGATATGGACCTGGAGGAGTACAGAAAGCTGGCCGGGGAGCTGTAGCTGACCTGAAGTACCGTGGTGCATATGTTGAAACTGTAGAAACATGCCAACAGACAGTGAGAAGCTGTGCTGTGGCCAGGACCCTGCAAACTGTATTTCCAAACTACCACACTTCTCCCTGCACTGCCTTGATGAAGGCAATTGGATGATGTGCTGGTAGTCGGACAGGCAAAGGAGCCAGGCGATGACAACCGGGAATACCGTTACGCTGCTAACAGGCAGTACATCTTTTGGCAACATAGTGCTCTTGGTCAGTGAAACAGGCTGGTCATCCTCAGCTGCTATGTTTTGTCCATCAGAGACCGTTACCCCGGCCCGAATGGTAAGTACACTGATTTTATTCCTGGCACATTATAACTCAGTGCACTCTTAACTAGATGCACTATATAAATCATCAGTTTAGATATTTCATATTTATTTACTATATATTTAATATTTATATAATTGTTCATTGTATTTTTGTTTTTTTTAACATAGATTGTTGTTTCATAGTATTTGCTACTAAAGCAGCTTCATTAGTTATAAATGGGATATAAACATCATACATGGTAAATATGATGCTTTCATCACATGACATTGGGTATAGCCAATTTTTTACATTTCCACACCACAAGTATACTGCAGATGTTGGTCAGGAAAGGAATGACCCCCTCCACCACCACCACTACCACCACTAACATCAACACCAACACCACCAGGCTGCCTGTGTGTCTAACTGACATAAAATTCTGCGCGAGCGAGCACTTTACACTATCTAATTAAAAACCTTCTCGGCCATCTCCGCGCGCTGCTGCTGGTCCCACAAGAGAAATGCTCCTTTTTTTTCCTTCTTCTTCTTCTGATGAATAAAATTAAGCACTCCCATCACTCTCTCTCTCTCTCTCTCTCTCTCTCTCTCTCTCTCTCTCTCTCTCTCTGGCTCGGGCTATAAAGCCGCAACAGCTGATCTCGTGCATCAGAGCGAGCTGCAGCTCCACATGCGCTGAGCAGAGGAGACAGGAAAGAGAGAGTGAAANAGAGAGAGAGAGAGAGAGAGAGAGAGAGAGAGAGAGAGAGAGAGAGAGAGAGAGAGAGAGAGAGGCTGTTTTGGTCTTCAGAATGCAGTTTTTTAACAACATTTTGAGCAATATTTTTTGAAGGAACTGAGATGACATCTGGGCTGAGAGTCTTTCTTCGGATGCTGAAGTCTTGTCATGGTCTCGATACGTTTTCTGGACTCTATCGGCGGTCTTCTTGAACCCATTTAGCCCTCCTTCCTGTGTGGTCGGTAGCCCATCGTTACAACTCGTCACTCGTCCTTTCCCACTTCTTTTGAATACACCGGCACATCCAGCGGCTTGCTTACGACAAGCATCTAGATTTTATTGACTCGTCTGCATCTGCATGGGAATTTCCACCGGAGTGTGTTTCGCTTTCATCTGAGCGGAAACAGATGAAATAGGCTCTGTTTTCTCTCTTTTTCCTCTGGTGCTGAACGGACAGCGGCGATCGGTGCGTGGCTGTGACACACGGCGAGCGGAGAGGAGCTGTCCGGTGCTGAAACGGAGAGTTTAAAAAACACTCCGGCCCATTTTCAGGAAGGCAAACAAACAAAACAAACAGCACACGAAAAAAGAGGTTTTTACTGGAATTTTCTTTTTCCATGTTGAGAGGGCAATAGCCATACAGTTTTGATTTTTTTTTTTTTTACATTTTTCAGAGCTCCACAGGTCTTCATCAAATGATTCAACACTTACAGAAAGTCTGTCACTGACATGCGTGAGTAAAAATAACCATTCGATATGCTAAAAATACAGACACACGTAAGGAGCGATTCATTTTTCTGATCTAAAAAAAGCCATGATCCAGGAAACAAACGCACCATTAATCAAGTGATACAGGTTTCTTACTTTCACGTCGTTGCCCTTATAGGTGTTTTTTTTTTTTTTGGAAGTGGTTGGAAGATACAGAGAGTGCGTATATTTCGTATGTTTGTAGGAGCAACTCTACTGTCCTATCATGCCTCGGTCTTTCTTGGTGAAGAAAGTCAAGCTGGATGACTTTTCGGCTGCTGAACTGGAGAGTTCATACGGGCACAGCCGTAGAGAAGAACTGAGTCTGCGATTCCATCATCATGACAAAGGTTAGTCACCATCCCACCTACAAAAACACACACAAGCGCGCGCGCACGCACCACGCACACTCATACACGACAGGCACACAATGTCTGTCACACATCATCAAGGGCATTTTTATATCCCCAGATTTAAAGCATTAGTCATGACTGTTTGAGAAGGAGGAGTGAAAGGAATTACAGGGTCAAACTCCGGTGACAACCCAGAAATATACCAATCGCATGCAAATGCTATTCATTTTTTTCTTTTTCTTGTAAAGATTATTTCAGTGAGGTAGTAGGTATTATGTGGATACCAGGTAGTGAGAAAACACANCACACACACACACACACACACACACACACACACACACACACACACACACACACATACTCAGGACTATAAAAGAGTCAAATGTTGTTTAATGTGATGAATGTGGTACACCTCTACCCTCTCCACAGCCAGGTCAGAGGTCAGGACAGTTAAAAAGTGGGGTTTCTCCTCAATTACACACACAAGGTTTTCAGATGTGAATTTCTTGGTATAGGCAATCTCATACATATACAACATCTTATTACTTATAACAATTAAAACTGTATCAGACTTTACTTTTAACATCTAAATTTGTCAAATTCTGCAATTTCAACACTCTTGTAATAATGAAATGAATTCTGATGATGCCACATGATGTGAAAATGATTCATAGTTCTTTACAGTTAACAAATTAACACATATTCAGCTCACAAGAGGATGAAGACAGCTGATTAACAACAGGGTGCCAAAGTGGCAAGATCATGGCTGAAAAGTATGCTAAAGAATGATGTCAAGATGTCAGCACCGCTCTTGTGAAATGGGATTTCTCTTGCTGTGTTTCTCACTGTGGTATTCAAATCACTTTTTTCCCAGAAGATGCTAATTTCCTTCCCAGACTGATGCAATATTGCCCAGCTAAACAGACGTTAAATGATTCCCACGCATAAGCCTGAATACATAGAAAAAATAAAATACTGAGTCAGTGGGAATGTGCCATGAGTCAAACATTCACTAGAAAAGTATTAATAAAATGATTGTGTAGATTTTCTAAAAGTTTATATTTTCGGTCGATGGTGTCCATTTTGCACGCATTAGGAGTTAAAGTCCTGAAACCGCAGCAAGAGTAGTTTCATGGAATGAGGAGGTTAAGACTTTAACAAAGGTAGACACCTATTGTTAAAACTGTATTAATATTTTCTGTATAAATTCTTAGATCTAATGACGTCTTACAGTCATAAACCCTCTGGCTCTATGAAGGTTTTTAACCCCTTTTAGCTGATTATTTTTACATTTCCTGAATGGTTCAGTACCACTGATTACAGTACATCAACTCTGTTTCCGACAACAGCAGGCAGCTATTTTCAGAAAATAAGCTCTGATAAAGCCACAGTGTGCTGCTCAGCATCAAACAGCAGACAGCCCAAATTAGTGACTAGCTGGTGAACCTTGAACATCTAAAGACCCCTCATTTTGGCAGGAAATTGTTGAAACCAAAACAGAGCTAAAATGAGGATATGGAGGAAGGAACTTTGTAGTCTACATGGTGGGAAATGATCTTTTCCCTGTACAACACCAAAAAAAGAAAGAAAGAAAGAAAGACAGAAAGAAAGAAATAAAGAAAGAAAGAATGTAATAAAGAAATACACACATAAAACAGAACAACTGACAAATGCAGTATCAACAAAGGTCTTTTGAACCATACAGTTCATAAATAGTAAATGAAAAAATACAGTAGAAAATATGATATAATATATAATAAAATGGTAGGCAGCCCTTTAAAAAAAAATCAGGTTATCCTATTATCCTAAGTGCATTTGGCAAGTAAAACATGTGGTGCTGTACACATTTTTGGTGGCTCTTATTTTCCATAGTGCCTCCTTGAGGGTAAAAGTATGTGGGAATAGTGGGACCAATCACTAATGATCTGGGAAGCTTTGCTCGTTATATTTCTCTTTTCATTACATCAGTGCTTCTCTAACATTTTCCAGCGATATTTACTATTCTCTGCGGTTTCTGTCTATTCTTAGGCTAGCATTCAAATTTCCAAATGACCATACTGAAGAATGCTTTATTATTGGTCTTGTTGTCAAGTTGCCAGAAACTTAACTCCAGCAAGAGTGTTACTTTAATCTGTTGGATTAATGAGGCAGTTGTTTGCACTCACAATTTTAATAACATGATTATATGCTGCAGTTGTGTGTCTGTCAGGTTGTTGTGGAGGTCATCTGCCCCCTAGTGGCCAAAAATCAATTAATGGAATTGTAAAGAACTAAAGAAAAATCATTGCTGTTGCTGCGCAGAGAGAAGTGTGAAACACTGATGGTGCAGCCTGGTGGTTTTCACATTGTACCAAGGTCAAATGTGAGATGAAGAGATCCCAGGTGCTCACATGACAGAGTGAGCAGGGAAACATGGAGGCAGCTGCACCAGCAACAGCGGTGTGGCAAGCTTGTAAAGACTGAGACTGCTATCCCTTGTTATAAATATAATAAGAGTTCGACTGAAGCAACTGCAGCTTGTTGCGCGCATGCACACACACACACACACACACACACACACACACACACACACACACACACACACACACACACACACACACNACACACACACACACACACACACACACACACATACATACACAAATGCTCACACTCACTGCTGTGTTTCTGTCAACTCGGCACATTTCCCAGGCAGCCTGCACAGCTGAGTGCNCACACACACACACACACACACACACACACACACACACACACACACACACACACACACACACACACACACACACACACACACACACACACACACACACACAGAGGAAACACTCTGTGACCTACAAGTGTCCAAAATACACAAGTGTGTGTCAGTTACTACTGGTTTGGATCAAAAATTAAATTGTAGCTTGCAGCTTTTGTCTCTCTCTCTCTCTCTCTCTCTCTCNTCTCTCTCTCTCTCTCTCTCTCTCTCTCTCTCTCTCTCTCTCTCTCTCTCTCTCTCTCTCTTTCTGTCTGTCATTTCTCTCTCTTTTTCTTTCTCTCTATACTGTAGTTCCCTGTATTTCAAAGACATATAAAAGAAAGATGGCTGTGGTTTGGCAGAGTGTTTTAATCTTTAATAAGCATTTAGAACAGCCATCAGCGCTAATGCTACTAAAGTACTTTGAAATGAATACAGAGTTGACACAGCGAGACTGAGACAGTTGGAGGGAGACAAAGACAAACAAACAGAGACAGCACACAGACGCTGAGATGCACAGCAATTACTATTCACAACACTTTAAAAAAGAAGATACTGCCGGAACGGTCATGTCTAATTGGCAGGGATCATAGACAGAGCTTCTGTGAGAAAAACACACCAGCACAAATTTACACTCTAGAACCAGCTACTGAATTTTTTTCTTTTCTTTTAATCTCTATACTTACTAGCTGTCATTCACATGTTCACAACTCAGTCTGGTCTTTAGCACCTTCACAGCAGAGTAAACAAATACAACAATGGGAGAGGTGACATGAGACAAACGGAATACTGTAAGAGAATATAATTGGATAAGCTAAGCCATTTTCACCAAACTAAGGTCAGACACAGACAGTTCAGTCTGTCCAACACACAGGTCCAAAGCACTGTGTTTTGCCTAGATAGAAAGTAAAAAATTGTTGATATTCTTAACAGGATGAATTCAAACCTTTCTGTAACTCCCTTTTTGCTCAAGTGCTTTACTCCACCGAACAATCTAGGAACACATTCATTTTCCCCAAATGATGAACCCTTTCAATTTGTGATGCTCCATGAGCTCTTTCTGTGGCACCATCTTAAGGTCAAAAAGGTCAGTTTTGCAACCAAAACTTGTGTCACAACCAGGACACACTTTAAAAAACATCTTCACTGTATTTTGTTGTTCTACCAAACACTTTATCAAATACTCCATTTTAACATGACATACTTTAATTTTTGATTGCCATTGATACTGTTGTATCTAAACTCATTAGCACAGACAAAACATATTGTTGTTATTGAATAATTTAAGTAGAGTGCAATATTGTTAGTGCAGACAACTTTTTGAATTAATTACATTTCCATCATTGAACAACTGTCCCTTATTAGGAGGAAGGGGTTATGAGAAGAAAGAATAACAAACAAGGGTTTTTTTTCCCACTTGGGAAATTTTATTTTGTTAATATTTCTATATTAACTAACCAATGCTTTAGTGCAACTCTCAGTATTTGGTAGTAGTAGTATTAGCCCCATGCAGTATTGTTGTTTTTTTGTTTATCTTTGAAGGGAAAGTGAACATCTGCTGTGAAAATTCCTTTGAGCGAGGCCATGACCCCTCCTGTGGTTAAGCTGTTCATTGTCCAGCAGGAGAAATCAAGTCAAGTTAATTTGTATTTATGAACACCAATATTATATGTTTGCCTCAGGGGACTTTACAAAATGTATAGAAATTCTTCATCCATGATTCAAATAAGAGAAAAGCTCCCCATTAAAAAGCAACTATATTGGGGTAAACATGGATGAAACCTCAGGAAAAGATTCTTCTTCTAGGATAGACAAGCAAAAGATGTTGTGTGTACACCATAGACCAGATAACACACTTACAGTAATCAGGATGACATTATTATAGTTAAATATAAAACATATATGAAGAATATGTTGCCAATTGTATTTTTATTGGGATGCTGCCAGTTTGAATAATTGTGAAGCTCTTTAACATCCACAAGACTAGTGTAGCTCTTAATCAATTTTACTTGGTTAAATAAGGTTCACAACTTTACTCACGCTCTATNCACACACACACACACACACACACACACACACACACACACACACACACACACACACATACACACACAGTATTTGTCCCAGAGTGCAGCAATTGAATATTCATGATCTTTCTCTCT
>JANJYP010137404.1:0-12565 GCA_024605115.1 Rastrelliger brachysoma | reverse complement strand
GGTTACATTTTATAAGGTTAAGTTACAGTTGCATCATAGTACACTTTGTACACTGTAGTAGTAAGATGTACTGTAGTGTAGTCGTCCATTTAGTTGTCTCAAGTTTTCTTTTTTTGTTACAGTCCTTTCATGGATAAAGAAAAATTTGATGTGTTTTTGTACTGACAAAAAGGCCAACGTTATTTTAAAAAGTGAAATTATCATTGATTCCTGTTAGTGACACCTGTCATCTTATAAAATTCCTTTCACAGGATGTACCTGATTTTATTTGACTTACTTTTCCCCCCATAGTTACTGGTGTTAACTGTCAGGGTTGCCCTTTACAATAATGGTTTTAAAAACATCTGTTGCAGTCATTTGGTCAGCTGTGGCTACGTTAACATAGTTCCATGATTTAGATGAAAACACTGCTTTCAACTGGGTTTTCAGTTTTTCCAGATGACTTTTTAAAAAAAATGTTAAACTTGCGACAAGGTCTTAAACATGCTCCGAATAATTACATGATGTCATGTCAAAAGACTAGAGCTACATATCAGCTACAATTCAGCATCTCCACTAGTTGACGATTTATGCTATGCAGAAGATATGAGATATAGAAACAACGTCAATATTTTTTTAAGATGAGTACTAACTAAATTTTTGGTAAAGGAAACACTATATTGGTGAGATGGCTAACGTTGGCTGGTGTTGCTCAGGTTTAGACTTCCTAAATCCAATAAAGGCAGAGTCATAGAACTTAAAATAACTTTGAATAGCACCAGAAATGTACCTAGAGAAAACTGAGGCAGACAGCATCACTTGTCTCATCTTGACTTCAGAAACTTGCAGTTTTTTTGAAGTTGACTGACTGACTCAACAGTTCTCTTGAGATAAAAAAAAATCTGCTACAGATTTAAACTAATGAGTGGGAGTGAGTGAAAGTTTTTTTGGTGAGAAAAATCCTTACAAATTCTTGATCCAAGTACTTTTAGTACTGTAAATGAAGGAAGGGAAACAGGTACAGTGTTTAGCACTGTGTTTGTCTGTATTACTTAACTGGGAGGCCAAGTGTTTAATATGACTTACAGTAATCAACATCCTCTGCCTTGGGACATCACACACAGAGCATTCTGCTGTTTCGCTAAATGGGCTCCAAGGCTGAAAACTAACAATGTTGGTCTCTAATAATGTATACTGTATTCCTGCTTAGCTGCAAAAAAAAAAACCCAACTGTGCTGATTGCACAGTTTTTGTCTGATGATGTTCTGTTTATTCAAGGACTTTGGCATCATATAGTATTGAAAATCTTTTTTAGCCCTGAAAAGAAATAGTTAATTTAATACATGCTTTAATTGTCAAATGCATTGGTTTTAAAAACTCTGTAGATAGTGAAGCAATACATTTTTGTCTTCACATTAATAATGGGAGCCTCAGGTGCTTTGCCTTGCAGATAAGCTTAGCTAATTTGTTTTACATTCAGTGCAGACAGGGTTAATTTCTGTCATGGGATGTCATCAGCTGGAAAGTTGAGAAAGCTTCCTTAAAGCCTTTGAATAAGCGCTCTGCTGCCAGTTTGACACCCCTATATTGTTAATCTATTCAGCAGCTGAAAATGATCTGTTGTTGTGCACAGAGTGCAATCTGTAGTCAGAAGTAGCCACCACAGTGGAGGTCAAGACAACCTTGTGTAATATGATATGAATTCCATCACTTGCTGCCCAGTACCAGCAAACTAAAGGCGCTGTGGCCTGGGGACAGAGCATGGATAAGGGAGAGAAGAATCAGCTCTGATTTGAAGTCACAAATCCATGGTGGGAAAGTGGGATGAAATGTGACTGGCAGTGTATATGAAATAACAGAGAAATGGGCATCTCTTTTGGTCTCCGATAGAGAGGGATGTTTTGTTCTTGCCAGGGGGAAATTGAAATGTGCTCCTCTAGAGGAAGGTTGTACTTGTTGGCAGGAGGGCACAGAGGGAAGGAAGTTAACTGGCTGTCATGACTTTGAGTAGTTTAAGTCATCAGACTGAGGAAGTTTCTCTGTGATTGACGGTTTCTCCTAATCCTCTCTTTCTCTGTAAAAACAAGTAATTTTTAGCTTGCAGGTGGTTGATGAATACCTAATTTATTTAGAATCACAATAAATCAAACATTGTTACAGTGATTAAAGCCTTTGCCATAATTCATCTCATCAAAACATCAGCAACAGCCTCATTACATCCCTGCACACTTGTAAAAAGGGAATACAAATGAATTGTATTTAGTGTTTAGAGTTTTGTGTTTAGAATTAGCAAGTACCAAAGAATGAACACAATTCTCATTAATAACAGGATTAGTCTCATTCATTGAGGTTGTGATAATGGCCATTATGCATCTGTGAGAGACCTGAGGTATTCAATGAATAATACTCAATGGGTTACATACATGACTGCAAACAAAGAGGGGAAAAAGGATAACATGTTAGTGATAATGTGCTCTCATGCCTTGTGCCTCGCTTCCACTGGTAAAAAAAGCAAACACATTTTTTACTCTTGGTTATTTTTTCCACATGTGACATTTTTCTGCACCACATTTTTTGCCCTATTTACTTGCTTTGTGCTGGTTCTAACAAAGCTTCAAAGAGCTTAGCACAGGTTGCCTGTAGCTACCTGTTTTAAACACTGGCTCTCCTCGCATCACCAGTAAGAAGCAGCTGTGTTTTCCTCTCTGAGAACTACAGTAGGTCTTTTGGTGTCCTTTTGAATTAGCCTGTGCACTTTTCGTCCTCTTTTTTATAATCCTGGTGAGGTGAGGGATTAGGGATGTTTATCAGTGTTTGAAGATCAAGGGGATTAGGGGTATAATCTCATTTGAACCCACACAGAGTTTTGGCAACCTTGTCTAATTCTGTTCAACTATGATCTGCCCACTGCCCCAAACGTTTACCTTGGCACAAAGCCAGATTATCTGTCTAAACCTTCATCTCTGTCGGTCTCAACTCAAACCAGGCAGATTTGTTCATTTAACTTGATCCCTGTGTCAACCAGAAAGATTCACTAGATTTACTGACCCTAAATTATTTCAGTGCAATCATTCTTTTGTGCATATGATCTTATTCTTTTGTTTTTTATTGCTATGTTTACTCTGCCATCCCCAGATAAGTAAATATTTTTTTTAAATTTGCTTATCCCTGTGTATAAAATTTCAAGGTAACAATCTTCTTAGCATGATACCACTGCAGTCATTTTACCTCATATGAACATATGTAGACCCAAGCTGCATCAGCTGCAGTATGGGAAAAAAATCATTTTCTTCTTCTTAGGCTCTCACTCATATTATTGAGCAGACAGCCCTCCCCCACTCCTATATGCGTGACACGTTGCAGCGTTGTTAAATATCAAGACCATTCCTCATCCTAATGACCTAATGTGAGCGGCATCAACAATTGCTTCCTTCTCCCTTTTTGGACTTTAATCTCACCAACCTCCATCCACTCTACCTCTGTGCTGATAGGTAATGGAGAATACAGGAATTGTGAATCACCATTTTAACAGCAGTAACTGCCTCTTGAAATTATAAAGGCCATACATTGTAGCCTGAATATCTATAATATAATACATGATGCACGATGATCTTTGATGCTTGTTTTCTGGGGGAATAAATAACCCAAATGTGCTCTCCTCTGGGAATAGAGAAAGCCAGTATTCTCATTGCTATTCTGCAGAACATCAGTATCAGAAACTTTGGCCAAGTAATTGTAATGATGCTGAAATATGCTGCTTGATCTCTTTCCATTCACTTGATCAAACAGGGAATCTGTCAAGACATGTCGTGGCCAACTCTGTTGCAATGTGAGCTAAGAGCATGACAGTCCTCTGTCCTTCCACCTCTTTCTGAGTTAAGGAAGCCACTGTGATACAAGGCCCTCTTTCAGTTTCTGTCTCTCCTTGTTTGTTTTGTTTGATGATCTGGGTTTCTGTTGAAAAGGAAGAACAGCAGAGGAGTAGTGCTAATCTGACTTTAAACTTGAGGCCTGCTGATATTTTCAGGCAACATCAATGCACATCATGGACTGACACTGAATTGGTCAAGATCATATGGTATGGTAGTAGAGGAAGTGTCTGTTGAGAGCCAAGGGAAACCTTTGACAGCAAGAAATATGGATAATTTTGAATTGTATTAACTATCATACCTACTGTACATACAGTATAATAACATTTGTGGCTTCACTGTCCACCTAAATTACTAATAGTTTTAATGTCTTTGACGGGAAGCACAGAAGTCATAAATGATAACAGGCTGCCATCAGTCTTCCCACGATGAGACCATCTCATCAAAACTCTATTCAACACCTCTGCACTTAACTCGCTGAATTGAGATGGTATTACTGCAAAAGAACATTTCCTTACTGTTGTTCCGCTTCAACTGTAGATTGCATTAAATCTCAAATTTAGTTGCCAAATAGGAATATGCAACTAAAAAATATGTTCTTCACTTCATTCAGTCTAAATTGTGACAAAGCCTGTGTTGAAATTAGAGAGTTATTCTGTCTCAAACTAATGCTACAAAACTGTGACCCTTTTAACTGGGCACACAGTCATTGTTACAAGTATTAATATTCTTCTCTTGTTTGATTGATTTTTATCAATAAACCCAAAGCACTTCTAGTTGTTGGGCAGTTATTTCACTCACTCACTTTGTGAATCTGACATGATGCAGAGATGACTACTCTCTAATATCCAATATCCAAACTAATATTCAGGGTTTGATTTAAAATACCCACATCAGTTGGTTATTGTTTGACATAATTAAATAGGGGCTCTGCACCACTGACACAATATAAAAAGCGTTTGATGAAATTAGTGATTTCACTATTGTTCAATCTTCTCAGTAGCAAACATAATCAAATAATCCAGAGCTCAGCAATCTTCCTATGAAATAATGAGATTAATAAAGAGAGTTTTTGCAATATTGATCTTTTTAAATAATAAGAATAAGAATTGTGGAGTCTCTAGATGAGGGCAAGTCCTTTGATTTTGAATCATCTGCTCCTCTCAGACCCTTGCCCTATTTGCTCGTTAAGTGGCTTCTCTTATGAAATATGGTGCTAAATGAAGTAATGTACTATCAAGTGCTGAGGGGGGCAGTGGTTATTAAACTATACCTTAGGATTCATCGTAAGAATATGAATATTAACTGTATGTCATATTTTATGAAAATTTCATCTAGCAAGTTACACTCAAGTCTATGTTGACTAAGCATTGGTATGTGTTTGCTTGCCTCAATAAATAACAGAACTAACGATACAATACTGACAAATGCTAATATATTGTGCTAATCACTACAATGGTGCAAACGTGTCCATTTGTAGTTTTGTAGCCAAGTGCAATTTGCTCTTGTTTTATTTCTGATTGAGTGAGCAATGCTCTTTCTAGTGTTTCAGGCATTTCTCCACAGCGGTCCATAATGAAAACTACAGAGCACAAAAGCCTCAAATTGTACATCTTTAACTGACAGAGAAGCATACACAAAGCTAGTCACAATCACAGACCAGTTTTCATGTATTTTTCTTCATTTACGTCTGTAGTATCGTGCATCTATAATATAATCTACTGAAATGTTAAGTGTTGAAATACAGCTATTAATATGACAGGTAGATCTGAAACAATCTTACAGTAATGTTGTTCAGGTTACTGAACAAGGATTTCACAGAAACACCAGTACTGATATTCTGGCTATTGCTCACAGCTGGCTGCAGCGTCACGCAATAAAAAAGCGTTTGCAAACTGAGAAAGAGTCTCTGTGCATTTATGCACATGGCACAGCAGTGTTAACTTTATTAACAGGGAAAAACTCTCAGGATCTGACAGGAATTAATGTTCTGAGTTCTGCTACACATCCATAGGTCAGCTGTTACACAAAGATTCAGGTTTATACGGCGGACCTGTTTGTAAGCCACTTTAATGGATGAATCCTGAATTCCATCAGTGCTGTCAGGACATTTTTATTTTTAAGTAGCTGACAATCCGAGATAAGACTACCACCCCCCAACCCCTCCAGCCAATGTCTGACTGAAGATTGCAGACACTGGTGGTGTCATTCAATACCAATTCAATATAATTCAGTCCACACAAGCTTGAAGCTTTAAAGAGAATGAGAGAGACAATGAATGTGTGAATGTGTGCTTCAGTTACCACCAACTCTCTGGAGATGCTAATAATTTAACTCTAACTGAGGCTCATTTGCATAGCAAGTGGCCAATCTTGAGCCAAATGTATGCATATTATCTCATTTACATACATGCAAATAGAAAAGGAACATCGCAATGTTCTTTGCTTGGCAGCACAGTTTGGGGTGCATTTCTTTTTGTCTCATTTGTGCAAGTTTAGTAGCCACAATAAAGAATATATTTGTGAAGAAGTCTTCAGGTAATGCCAATGACAGTTTGAATGCAGCAGTAGCAACCATCTCATCTCATTAATAACAATGATACAAAGTGATATCATTGTAACAAAGAATTTGACTTTGCTGGTTGTGAAGGTGTAATTATACATCATATGTGCATTATACTGTGTATAAATGTATATAGGTGTATGATGATATAACTTGTAAAATAGTCCTGCTGCTGTCAGATTGTTGTGTTGAAATTAATTGGTTACCTCAGGATTGCACTACAGTTAAACATCATAAAATGCCCCTGATGTTGTTTGACTGGTATTGTTTGAATAATCATATGTTTGAGCACCAGCAGAATCAGCAGTGACAAATACGACATTCATTTACATGACTAGCTGATTAAAGCATGTCAGTTCCTCATAGCAGTCTGACTGTAGGCCTTGTTCATTGCAAATAGTACAGGAAGGAGGACCACAGCACTACATTTCACATAATTTCATCATCAAAGCATCTCGCCACTGAGGAATCATCAGTGAATGTGTGCTCTTGATGCAGGACACCTCATATCACCAACAGTTATATTTCAGTACAGAAGCTGTTTGAATTTGCAAACTGTTAGTCTGGGCAATAAAAAGGAACTTGTGTACCACAGATGAATGACAGGAACTGCATTTATCTGTTCAGTGCTTGCTTACTCTTCACGTTAACTAGTCATTGTCAGAGAAAATGCAGCACTCAATAATGCATACCTAATTTAAAAGACCATTGCCCTTTTGGTACCTGCTCTTGTCTCAGCAGCGGAGATTAGATGAGAGTAGTGCATCTGCTGAGTGGTGAGCTGCTATTTTACCAATCACTCGAACTCATTTCCTTGTTTGAAAGGAGTATCCATCATTATCTTGACCTGAGGGAGATAACTCGACTTGTGGTGTGAGCATGTTTTACTGTCCACGTCAGTGAGGAGTAGAGATGCACCGATACTGATTTCAGATATCGTTTAATGCCAATTCAAAAAGACAGGTATTGCTGATTGCTGACAGTAGACTGATGGTATGGGATAAAGTTTTAATAAATGACAGATCAGTAAATTTATATCAGTGTATTCATTTGTTACATTTTGTTTGACAGATTTAGGAAAGAAATGTTAAATCAAGGCATATTTTGCCTTATACTTAAAGGAGAATTTCCGCTTTTTGCAACCTTGACCTTATTTCTAGCATTAAATATGCTCATATACTATGCTACTACCTAACTACTTGCAAGACAAGCGCAGCCGCAGTACAGCTCACTCTCTGTACTCTGTGCTGCAAAGGTGGTACTCGTCACTAAGTAGTAAGGTTGCATTTCACTGTAAAAATCCTGGATGACAATAACAACACAACTCTGAATTGAATAGTACTGGTCATTCATTATAAAGGATTGGTGAAATTTATTAGTTTTACAGCAGATAATGCCTTATTTAGTGGCTGCATTGTCGATGCCCTTACTGCTCCCGTTATATGGGCATTGCATGTGAATCTTGAATGGATCTAAATAGCGTTCGAAGGACTCCAAGTTACATCAAAATTTTATGGATGAGTATATCAACATATTTAATGCTAGAAATAAAGTCCAGATTGTAAAAAATGAAAAAAACAGAAGAATGATTCTAGTCTGTTTCACATAGTGTGGTATACAGCATATTAATTAAACACTGATACCTGATCAGTACTCAGTATCGACGGATACCGAAAGCCTAGGTATCAGTATTGGTATCAGGATTGAACAAGTCTGATCGGTGCATCCCCAGTGTGTGGTTTACTGGCTCTTTGAGGAATCATCAAACAGAATGGTGGCGACTTGAGTGAAACATCAATAATTCAAGGGCAGTTAATTCACCTTGAGATTGGTCTCTGTGGAGCTTGAAGATATAGCCTGAGAATGAGGTGTACCTGCCCTTTGAGAGCATGATGGCTTCATTTTATCTTGCCTCATTTAAGTCTGAGGCTATGGTTCTTCTTTCGTAGCCACTTGTGGATATGCAAGTTATCTTTGGATACTATGGTCAGTAGATTTATTCTGAGGTAATGATCAAAATTGATACATCAGGGACCATAGTTACTTTAATAGAACATCACACTGTGTTTTGGGTCTGAAAAACCTGAAGGAGGCCAGAAAAACTTAACGGAAACACCTTGTACCCTATCTCTGCTAGAACACTACAAACACTTCCTGCACCAGCAGATAGGAAAGAGGAAGCCATGTTTTATCTCTTAATATGCCCTCTGGCATACCCTGTATGTTCAGACTTTACAGATTTGTGCTTTATCTTTGTAAATAATGCAAGCTTCTTCTGCTGTAGTTAAAGACTACCAGTATGGGATACACTTTCAGCCCTATCAGCTGTCACAGCTTGATGAAGATCTGTAGCAAGTCTGACCTTCTAATGATTGGGCTCCAGCTGAGGCCACAGCATGACTCCTGTGTGATCACCTTCTTTATCTGTAAAGATGACAGGAGTGTCAGCAGCTGGAGTACAGTTATATGATTGGAAAGTAGATATGCCTTCTTGCTCTGTGTTGGGACGAATGGGCCTTGCCTACATATCGCAGCTTAAGAGAATTCTGAGAGTTTGCGAGATTGGATATACTGTATATAGAAAAAAATCTCACTCTGTCTCATTCTGTTGTTGTTCTACTTCAAAAAATACAGCCAACATTTAGAAATGATTCTGGAGCAATCCTGTCTCTTTGTTGACATCACTGGATTGATGTGCTACTGGAGAGGTGATGTATAGAAACAGATACATGCAGGGGACCTTTCATGCAGTGTTATGATATGTCTCGATCATCTACTGGTGTGGGATCTGTAGTAAACAAATGCCGACCTGCAGAGTTTTAAAGTCTTAGTCTGGTACTGACAAACAGGGATCAGAGGAGTTCTGTGTCTCAGCAATTTTTTCTACTTTGTACAAAAATGTACTGGAACTGTATTTATAACTTGTTTTTGATTCAATTTGTGGTGAAACAAAATAATTTGTTTGTCACATTGTCACTCTGTATTGGCAAAATGTAAAGCTGTAATTAAGTATACTTGAATATACGGAATTAATGTTTGAATATATGGAATGAAACTAGAATATATTCGGGGTACTCCAATCAGTTGGTTGGTCCCGATTGGTCTCAGTCATTTAAGCCGATCAAAAGAGCAGATCGTATGATGCAGATTTTTTACATGATGACATTGCAACATATAATGTGATATAAAGCTACCTAGCCCACCGAGCCAGTAGCCACAGGGTCAGTCTAAGCACTTGCTGTTGGTGCTGCTCTGCTAAACATACTAATAGAAGCACAGATGGAGTTGCTGCTGCTCAAAGTTTATCAAATCATAATCAAATCAACTTTATTTATATAGCACTTTTTGTACAGCGCACTGTAACACAAAGTGCTCTGAGAAAATAAAAACAAAATAACAACAAAAATTAAGTTTTAGCTTACCTCCCACCAGTAAAGACTCAGGATCGCAGAATCAGATGTGGCTCGTGGATGTTATTTGTCACAAGGTGCTGGCTCTGTTCTTGGCTCTCAGTAGCTGTCTGTCCCTTTGCTCCATACATTTATAAACATCTCACACACTAAGCCCTGCAATGTCGCAATTTTTTGTGCTTTAACGTAAGAGCAAATGAGGATGATAGGAAGCTGCATGTATTTTGTTAACTAATGAATGGGTGTTTATATTTGTACAACCTGGAAATGCAGTTGGAGTTTCCCTTAAATATTTCTAATCATTATTGAGTGCCTTGCATGTTCTCTGGTAGAAATTCTTTTTGGCCTCCTTGAAGAGTATGACAAATGAAACACGGAAGTAAAGCAAAAGCTCCTTAGCTGTAGTTAAGTGCACCAACATTTAAAATAGCTCCACTACAACTTTCACCTCCATCTGCCACTGAGAAATGCAGCACAGTGCCTTTCAATGATACTTGTCTATCTCTCAGAATAATGGTGTGTATCTTTAGGGTTGTGCTGTGAACAATATTTGTTTAAGAGTGAATTGATATCTATTTTATTTTTCACAGTGGCATACCTGGGAAGAAATGTGGGACCATTATCTTATCTGCTGAAGAGCTGGGAAACTGCAGAGTAAGTAAAAAATGTTCAATCTGCATATTTGTATTCAAAATGCTTTCCGTGTCCACAGATCTAATTGGAACTAGGCCCTTAAACAACAGTATGTTTGAGTTTAACATACAAACATAACTGATTACAACATATCATTGTATATTTCAATGGGAAAATGGTAACATAATATATCGTTAGCAATGTTGACAAGCCTGCTGAAGCAAAGTGTGTTGTTTAATAGCTTTGACTCTAGTAAGATGTATTGTATCTTAACTGCCTCCATTAAACCAGCAGGGTATGCAATGTCATCATGCAATTCTGGCTGTCACTTTGAAATTGTGTACACAGTGAGTATGCAGTGTTTGAATAGATATTTAATGAGACTATGTTCATTCTAATCACTAAAACGGGCATTTCCTCCTCTGTGTGATGTGTAAATCTATGGGCCTGCATTAATAACTTGTGTCCACTAATGCCCATTGGCTTTCTCTCCACATAGCTAAATGAAGATAGTAAATAATGACATTATACTGCTGCCAGTAGAGCAGGAGAAAGTAGCAAGACTTATTGGTCAGAACAGCTGGCCTCCCTCAGAGGCTATAAAGCAAGCTGTTAAGTTGCAACTACTGTATAAATGTTTTATGATATTCTAATGCATGTAAGCAACTGGTTATTTCAAGGTTTGTAACTTTCTGTTAAACATGTTAAGTAAAAAAAAAGTTATCTGGTTGTACTTCACAATATTTGTGTCTGACTTTAAAGATTTTTTTAGCTTTACTAACAGCATAATCCATTTCATGATATAAACCAATCTCCAATTAGAGTAAAACAGATATCCCATGCTGGTAATAAAACTGCCACAATAACTGCTACTGATTTGGTCCTGCTGGATTGAAGTGTCAGTGCTCACAGTCACTGAAGGGCTGCTGTGAGTCATCAGGTGCACTGGATCCGCTATGATAGGAGTTTGCATCACTGCAAAGCACCACTTCAAGAGGTGATTTTGTAATAAAAATGCAAATGATCACTACTGGAACAAATGAGTATTTCCTTTGTCCCAGACTCAATTAGAAAACATAGACATGACATATTACTCCAGAACCTTCCTGTTTGCACAGAGTTTAACCCTGAATGCCTCAGGTTTGAGTGAAGAAAAGGAAATTGAGAGAAAAGGCAGGTTGTTGTTAAATAGTCTGAAAATGCCTGTGATTTATAGTACAACGGATTTACTACCATTGTATTTTTGTACTATAAAGTGTTACCATTTATTCTGTAATCCAATGTGACCAATAACTGGAGAGAGCAGGGTTGCTTTGCCTGAAGTAAACACTGCAATTCCTCTGTAGGGAAACTGAAACCAGCAAGCTGAGGAAGTTATGTAGGAACTGTTAACTAAGAGGTGGGTTGGCTCGCACCTTTGCAGTGGATTTGTGAGGTATCATTAGACAGGACAACAGCCTCTGTATGGATCAAAGGCTTCCTTTTGGCTGTCATTATACCTGGCACATATGACATATTGAGTAGAGGCTGGCTCCCTCTAAGATCCTCCTCGTTGTCCAGCAGTGGCTCATGCTGATTTACATGACAGCAGCAAACCACTCTCAGATTTGACTCCTGCCTTTTCTGAGTGTAATTATAGTTGAGCGCATATGAATGTACACGTCTTTCATATCTCATGTCTCATAGAGTATACATATTGTACACTGAAATCATAGTAACCCCTCTGTATACTCAACAGTAAGCTTAATTAGCACTGACATGATGCATTTACCTCAAGCAAATATTCTTCAGTTTATCACTGTAGTCAGAAAAACAAATGGAGTTTGTTCCCTTTGTTCATGTATGTACAACTGCTACTTACATTAAGAAAAAATATTTCAACTTAGCGCTTATGTTTATAATAGACTGCGACTCTGAACATGCAAATGAATGGAGAGATGCGTGAAGCATACCAAGGAACTGTGTTAATTTCTGAGTCATATAATCCTCTGGTTTAAGAACCGCTTGGTGATACACTGTATGCGATCTTTAGGATGCTATAAGCTTATGTCATGTGAATTCAAGTATTGTCTGCAGTGCTTTATATTCTTTTGAAAGACCAGTTCCACTTGC
>JANJYP010137393.1:0-18733 GCA_024605115.1 Rastrelliger brachysoma | reverse complement strand
GGTGATGTGTGCATTTAAAATCTCTATGACAGACAAATCTGGGTTTGCTTGAGTTTTATATTTATTCTATTTTTGTTTTTGATTTGTTACTTTTAGTAGTAGTACCTTGACCTCCAGTGCTTCCCAGTAAATTTCAGAGGCTGTGATGTTATTGGTTTCCCAATACTTTAGGGTGCCATTGGTCGGGTCAGAAGGCTCAATGCATGAACATCTGTGGAAGTACATGAACATCTGGGTGACTAAATAATCCCTAATCTCTCAGGGATTTACAGTACCTCCAAGAAATGGAGTCCTTTAGTCCTTTATTCATCACTTTAAACAATATATTTCTGTGAGAATAAGAATCCACATACGAGTACAAGGAGAGTTTGTCCAGGTTGTTGTTCTTGTTAAAGGGATAGTGGTCTCCTAAGTGAATAAGTTTCTCCAAGGCCTCGTAGATGAAGATGATGCAGATGAGCGAGGCGAAGGCTTCCTCTGTGAAGCGTGTGATGTAACAAACAAGGGAGCTAGCATCTGTGGCCACCAGGAATATACAAAGGAAAGCTGTCCACAAACCGATACAGGCTCTCAGTGATAGATAAGACAAGCCATACTCCCTGTGTGGGGGAAAAAGATAAAACCACATCATAAATTGAATCTATGCTGTTAGTAATATGGTGATTTAGAGGAAGATTATCACAATGAAATGTAATGTATTTGTCCATATTATCAGATTATTTAATGGTCTATAGGAGATTCATCCCAGAGCAGCAATTAAATATCAGACAAATCACAGAATTGTGCAATGTATAGATAGCATGCACTTTAAATGATTGGTTACTCATGTGAGCAGGGAGATTAAATTAAGACATACTTGCAGAATTTGAACAATATCTTTTCAAAGACCAGCACTGGTCCTGTGCTGCCCAGAATGGTAAGTGGCTGCCCAGCAAACAAGGAGTAGGCTATTCCTGTCAGTGAGGCTCCAAACAGTGACTCAATTGCACTCTGGGAAATGGAAGAGGAGAGCAGGAAATGATGCAAAAACTTGGAGCAAAACAAAACTGTTGGTTTGATATAATGAAATTATATTACAGTGCACAGTTAATCTTGACAGTAAGTCTTGAACATCTAGAACAAATAGTTTTACTATGCGTCCTTCTGTTGCCTCGCCCAGAAGTCCTCCAAAGGTTATGACGGGGGACATGCAGGCACAGTAGAGGAATAGGAAAGAGGCCACACACTGCAAACTAAAAGCGTCATAGTAGTCGGACAGGTAGTGAGGTGCTTTACGCTTGATGTCGAGGAAGAGACCACCAAACCACCTGGAAATACAAAGATTTCTGTTATTTATACACAAGTCAAATCCATTGTCAGAAACATAAAATATATTCTACAATATAAGTATATACAAATTATAGATTTCAGTCTGACAGATCTTTTTTGAAAGGTGCATAAGATTGTGTGTACCTTCTACTGCTTTCTTTCCAATGTTCAACTCTTGAGTATGGTTTAAAGTGTATTGTGCTATGTCTCTGTGATATAAAGTCTAGCTACAAATAGAGATCCCAAAGCTGTGTTGTTTCTATGGAAACAGTTTGACTGCAAACTACACATAAACTTTACCCATAAATAGACAGTCAGCATTACAATGAACATTTGTAGAAAAGCAATCTTTTTGGAATATACTGGCTTTATTATTTTTATCTCTACATTTTAGAAAACCTGTAATAAATTAAGATTGTTGACAAATGAGTATGTTGTGTAGAGCCAGCCAGACAATATTTTCTGGTAGACACAAAAGACCAAGTACTATGAACACATATTAAACACATCTGATTTTTTCTGGGAAATAAACTAAATCGAAGGCAACTGGACTTAGATTTGACCAGGTAGACATTTTGCCTCTTATAAAAGGGGCAAATAATATAGACACGGAGAACCTAGACAAATTTAAGTCCAGTTGCCTCTGATTCAACTTGTTGCTCTAAGATAACTATAATCTGGATGAATGAGAATAAATAAAAAACATCTGAGTTCCAAAATACAATTTCAGTCATTTAAATCTTAATGCAGATCAGTAGATCTTTATACATCTACAACTGTTCTTAAGTTCCACTTACTGACACTAAACAGCAAATAGAGCAAATTGGAAACTCATGAGCCACAGGTGAGGCACTTTTAAGAATTTAAAAAGCATATTTGTGTAAACTCCACACAAGTTTACTTGTATTCAAAAGTTTCCACCACATGTCGTCTGTGATTCACTCACTTTCCAGTGCGCTCCAGTTCTGGACCCCCATGACCACCATGTTCTTCTTCTTCATCACCCTCTGCTAATGCATTGTTGCTTTTCTTTCTCTTCTCCTGTTTAATAAACAATGCACAGAAGTTAGGTTATTTTTTATGTAGAAATCTAAAGAAGGAAAAATCAGCAAACCAACATCCTAACTCACCTGAGAAGGTACATTTTTAGGTGGTTCTATCCGTATGGATGGGTCCCATTCCCCCGGAGGCAGGACTGTCACTTGATCAAGGAATTCATCAATCCCAGCGATCAGATCATTCCGGTCTTTAGCTTTATAAGCAACATCATGGAAAACCTGAAAGTTGAAAAATATAGCACAGTAGGCTGATTTATAGCTGCAGAAAAATTAAGGACAGACACAATCAAGGCTAGGATATTAAAACCTAGAACCTCAATATAAAATAAAATCCACTGGCTCACTGTTCTCTCCTGTAAAATATCCAGTTTCATCAAATCTACTCATTCCAAAGAATTTCTAACAGTGAGTTTGGACTTTGTCAAAGCCCATCTTTTCCTCTGTGATGATGGATGGCAGCCTAAATCCTGGACAAAAAGGAGGACAGGAGGGCTGACTAATCGCCAAAAGCTTGTCATAAAAGCTCTGAGCTGTTTCATGCTGAGAAATGTTCTATCACTTTAGGAATTTGTTAAGTTCTGCTGGACTGTGAATTTATGCAAACTGCCTGCAGAAAAACTCAATGTGGCATCTGGTTGACATTCAAACTATTCCAGCCTCTTGTCCAAAACATTAAGGAATCAATAAAAGTAAAAGTTGTTAGCAAGGTAACAAAGATGCTTTTTTAGCTAATCCTTACCTCATCTGTCATAAGTGTGGCAATGGACCTTCCAATCTCATGATACTGAGGCCCTCTACCCAAGGGCCCCAAGAGAATAAACAGAAACCTAAAAGCAAAAATAATAAAAGATTTTTTTTAAAATACTACCTAAATCACAACCAGCACAACTGCATGTTTACTGTAAAGGTCAGATTGAGTTCAGAAGATTTAATAAAAGATATTTATAGAAGGGGCTGAGTAGGTGTAGTTGAATCAACGTATAATGACCTTGTGGCGATGGGGACCTCAGCCATCCCATTGAGCAGGACTGCCGGTGAAAGGCGGACAAATGCCACAACTGGCTTATCCAGAAATTCCAGCTCTCCCACTAAGACATTACATGTCTCTGCTCCTGTTGGGATCTTCTTCATGAAATGCAGGTCTGTCTGAAGAGGTCGAACAAAGGTCAGTATCATATAAAAGGTCTTGACACCCTTTTTGGCTAGCTTATCATCTAAGCCGCTTTGACTGAGAGCATGCTTTGACAAGAAATAATAATAATTGATGTTAAGAAGTGCATTCTATAAATAATTTATAATTTTTACAGTTTATCCTCACGTTAAGCCCCCAATAAAATGGTGCACAGATGGGCTACAATGATATATTACAAAAGATTATTCATTAATGTCAGTGTGACTTGTTACATAATACTTCATAAAGATGAAGTTATCTATTATTGTATACATTTATAATGCCTAAAAGTACATAAAAGCTGACCCGAACTGAAACTGATCCTCTTAAAGTACATCTGCTTTTGTAGTTTTTCATACAGTATTTGGACACTGACACAAGTTTTATTATTTTACCTGTTTACCAAAATATATTCAACGTATAGCTAAATAATGAATATGGGTTTAAAGTGTAGACCCTCAGATTTCTTTTGAGGGTATTCATGTCCCAATTGGAGAAAGGGTTTAAGAATTATGAGCCTTTAATATGTGCCACCCTGTTTTTTAGGGGACCATAAGAAATTGGGCAGCTCATTTAAAAAGCTGTTTCAAGGACAAGTGGACAATTCCTTTGTTATTTCATCATCAATTGAATAGGTAAGAGGTCTGGAGTTGATTCCAGGTGTGGTCTTTGCATTTGAAAGCTGTTTCTGAAAAATCAAGGTTCAAACAATTGAAGGGAAGAAAAAAATGTGGACAAAGCTTCTAACGGCTCATGATCCAAAGCATACCACATCATATGTAATACAAGGTGGAGGCAGTGTGATGGTTGGACATGCATTGCTTCTAATGGTAATAGGTCATTAGTGTTTATTAAAATTCAGCAAAGGTCATTGGATCACACTGTATATATGGAGAATGAGCCAACCCAAGAGTTTCTTAAAGTAAAGAAGTGGAATATTCAGCAACGGATAAGTCAATCACATGATCTCAACTCATCAAGCGAGAATTTCACTTGCTGAAGACCAAAGTTAAGGCAGAGAGACCCACAAACAAACAAGAAGTGAAGACAGCTGCAGTAAAGGCGTGGAAAAGCATCACAAAGAAGAAAACCCAGCGTTTGGTGATGTTATTGAGTTTCAGAACTCAGGCAGTCATTGCCTGCAAAGTATTTTTGACAAAGTTTTAAAAATGAAAATTTAATTCATGATTATATAGCTTGTCCAATTACTTTTGAACCCCTGAAATACATGAGCTGTATATAAAAAGTACTTTCTAACTACTTCTACTTTCTATTTCTAACATTTTAAAACCATATTTTTGTCCAACCCCTTGAATTAAAGCTGGAAGTCTGCACTTCTATCACATATTGATCGTTTCACTTCAAATCCATTGTGGTGGTGTACAGAGCCAAGATTACAAAAACTGTCTCTGTCCAAATATTTATGGACCTAACTGTACATTGTGCAACCAATTTTTAAATACCAAAGGTGTGAAGTTATTTGTGTGAAGTTGAAAAGTTTTGACTGGAGTGTTGTTTGTTCTGTCATAGGGTTCATATGACTCTAAAGTGGCTGTTCAGACAATTCAAAAGATTTTTTGATACACTGACGGGTCATCATGACTCACATAAACACTGCTGATTCCTAAATTATTACAAATAATAATAATTATTATGATATGCGCATCAAGTAAAAAATAATCTGCAGCTGCTGCAGAGATAGAATTGTAGTTGTGTCACTGCTCAGAAATGGATAACTTGGAAAATAAGTTCTACATTTAAGAAAAAAAAGCTACTTTTAATGATTTGATAGATTCAGTCCAGCAGTTCCAAAACTGCATTCAGTGTGAGCAAATTGTCTCAATTACAATAACAGGAAAAGGCACATGAAAAGTAAAAACCATATACATTGTTCAAAAGGTTTTAACAGTTTTTTTTTGTCTTTGCCACTGGATGACTTTTTCATTGTAAATACCAACAAGAACCTCCTGTTCTTAGTTAAAAAAACACAATTGAGCTCATATTCATATGGTGAAACATACTATCAGTGAGAATCNTTTTTCATTGTAAATACCAACAAGAACCTCCTGTTCTTAGTTGAAAAAACACAATTGAGCTCATATTCATATGGTGAAACATACTATCAGTGAGAATTAAAGTTTGCTGTATCATTACAGATCAACATTGTCACTCAATCCCATTGTTCATAGACATAAAAGTACTCAAAATGTATATTATCTGACATTATACTCATATCTTGATAAACACAGTATGTATTGCAGTACAGCTCTGCTTACCTTGCTTAAGTCCACAGCACTATTCTCTCTGTTGGCATCTCCTTTCCCATCCTGGCCAGCTAACTGAGGCTGGGATGATGACATCTGACCTGAACAACCCAGAGAATGGAGTGACAAATGAGAAATAAATAAAAGTTACTATAATTTCAACAACTGATAACATCATCAAATGCTCCTGTACTTCTAGACTGATGAGATGCAGATGTACTGAGTTGCTAGCAGAAATGAGAAGTGGGCTACAGAGCTAAGTCTAACTATAAATTTTATTTTTTGAAACTTTCAAGCCCAACTAACTTCAAACATTGTGCAGCTCCCTCTGCAGCAACAATCTAAGCGCAGTTTCAGGAGAGGGAACACACACCAATCACAGCCCTGTAGCATTTTATATAAGTAGAACTAAGTCTCTCCTCAGTCTCTCGCTCCTGTATTTGCACCCCTCCCTCCCACCCTCTCTTTTGTCTCCCACTAGGGGTTCATCGATGCTCGGATGCCACCACAGTCTCTACACTGGACTGAATAATGCATTCATTCAACTAGTAAACAGACTTTAATATGTAAAATCCTGTATGAGCTTCACTATGTAGAATGTCATATGTGCAGACCTTAAAACTAGAAAGCTGGTTTCACATTGATCTGCTCAAGTGGGAAATTTTCTGTGTGCTCACTGAAAAGTTTAAATGGTCAGTCTGGTCACATGATTTGTGACATCACAACTAGTTTGAATGTTATTTATGGTGGATGTGCACTGAGAATGAACTTCCTCAGCAAGCATACATCGAGAATGGACTTAAACAGTGAAAGAGGAAACATATTTTGTTCAGCAGACTTTTTATATTAGCAATATTTACATATTAACTGATCTTATGACAGGTCTAGTGGGGATCCTTAAGGAATCATCATTACAATTCATTCTGCTGGGAACATGGGATTACTCTCAACCACAAATGACAAGGCACATTGTAGGGCCACAAGAAAGGTCAGGGAATTACCAAAGTCCTACGTCTTCTTGAAATCATAAATTTATGTGCCAAAATTATATTAGTCTGTCCTGCAAATGTTGAAATTTACAGGATATTTGACTCAGGGGAAGCCAGAGGATTGACAAAGTCACCAGGAATCATCATTTGGAGAAGATGATCCATCAAATAGTGCTGAAGTAATGTTGAAATCCCTGCCATGACTAAAAATGTGTATCTTTGTAGCAGAAACAGCTTTTTCTGCTTTGCTATCCTGATCATATGACCCATCAGATGTAGCTTTCAACCCCCATGATAAGAAACCACTTTGAAAAAGTACGTTATCACAGCCCTCTGGTTTCCTCACCATTCTTGTCCAGGTGGTTCTCAGATGCCCGTCGACCCATGTCAGCAATGGACCGTACAATTGGCAGGCGGTTGGCCAGCTTCTTCTGCTTCTGGTGATGATGCTGCTTCAGCAATGTTTCACGTACTTTCTTTCTGAGCTCATCGCCCAATGGCGAGTACAACTCCTGGTGGTCCAGCACCATTCCTACAGAAGACACAGATGAGCTGTTTACTTTAATGTTTCAGGGTTCTAGCTGAAGCATTTGTCCTGCGTAACTTCAATTTTGTGCAAAAGTGATTAGAGTGAACTTATCAAGTAAGGAAATTTCCAAATTTCTTAATGGTCAAAAAGACAACATTTTTTGAGTTTGGGTGTCTTTAGTAGATTTAACACCTTTTGGACTTGGAAACAGTGCAAAACTTGCCTGCAATCTCTTCAATGGTATTAGCCCTCATGTCAAGCAGCACACTGCCATTGATAATACAGCTGCGCAGCTCAAACAGGCTGTGTAGAGATAAAGTGGCTACGTAGGGTTTACTCCATCTCTCTCCTCCATCCTCAACATCCTCCTCAAACTTCAGCCACCTGTAAAAAAAAAAAAAAAAGTGAAACCAGGAGAGACCAGCAGATGGCAAACCACTCTGGATGCATTCACAAAGCTTAGTACTTATCTAACCTCATTTAGCTCCAATATCTCTTTTTCTCTCCGTTTTTCCTAATTTTCTCTTTTTTTTATTGCATCTTATCAGGATATCAGTATAAATAAAATATGGCTGATTTACTATAAATAATATGATATAAAACCATCATTTTGTAAAATCATAAGTAATAATTGAATGCAGAAGTAATTACAACATTGAATTGCAATTACTTAATGTACATGCAGTAACACAAAGCTACATCTCTCATCAGTGTAAGTGGTATAACCAATATGACTGGTTCATTCAATCAGAGCTCTCAGTAATGACATGCATGACGTGATTGTGTGTAAATGTTATGTTAAAACCATGACCGACAGCAATACCTGGCACTTTCCCTCCACTCAGAATCCTCTCCCTCCCTCACACAGATCTCATCCATCTCTGTAAAGAGGTCATGAGGTATATGCTGCTCGTCATCATCCTCTGTCCCCAGCAGGAACTGAACTCTCTGGGAGGGAGTGTCTAGAAACACAAAGAATTGCAATGAGTTGTCAAAACTGAAACGGTCATACTGAGTTTTAAGTTAGTAAGACACAGTGAATAAAGATACAGCTACTGTGTTTGCACACTAAAATAAAAGCAAGTAAGAGGATTGTGGTCATTACCATAAACAGGAGACTCTCTACCCTCCGCCAAGGCCCAGTCTCTGCCCCTCCTCTTGTGTTTGATTGTATGGTGACGTGTATGCCTGCGATGGCTGCGATGTCTTGTACTGCCCAAGGGGACATGAACCCCAATGTAGAGAGTCCTGTGACCTGGAAATATGTTGCACACAGAGGTTAAAGAAGCATCATCTACAGTTTGTGTTCATGTGTGTGTGTGTGTGTGTGTGTGTGTGTGTGTCTTTGCACGTGTGCGTATGTGTGTGTGTTTACTTTTAGAAGCTTTACAGATAATCACAATAATCACAATCATGGTTAAGCACTACTTCTTTTTGTTACTCCATTAAGCTTTAGATAATTTTCCATGAATTTCTGCTACATCCAGAGCACGTTTACTATGATGAAGTGCATTGCTCAAATGGTCAATATGTAATAAGATTATTCCGTTGCTATATATGATGCAACATTTGGCATAAATACCACCTGTCCTGGCAGTGCAATCAACCATTATCCAAATCACTGTGCCACTATAAAGATAAGGTTTGTGAAAGGGTTTCTAGAATTGAGTTTTGGTTATAGGGAAACTCAAGGTAGGATAACCTGCATGCATGTAAACACATAGAACCAGGTACAATAATCAACTGTGCCATAATGATGGAAAAGTCCTCATGTCTCTGTTTGACAAAGAAAGTGTGAATTCACAGTACAGTTACTTGATGTGTAAAATGTATTAATGTGATGTATTTATGTTATGTATCATGTTTACATGCTGTTATTGTTTTAAATTACCTAGCTACTTAAGGCCCACAGTTGTGTAAATTTGTGTGTTGCCTAGTTATCAACTCGTGTTTCTATTCACGTTTAAATGTCTTTAGAACTATGTGTCCATGTTTGTTTTTGTGTAGGTATGAGGCAGAGTGTATTCGACCTTGAGCCCACTCATCTCTCTAGAGTATGGCAGGAAGATTCAAACAATACAGCACAGAGAGCACTCTACAAAATGGTTGGTAATGATTGGATTGGTGACTAATGATAACACTTAGTTTAAGTTCCCCTATTTAGCATTTATAAAGCATTTAATATGTTAGAAGAAGGACACTTGTAAATGTTTATGTACAGAATTTTTAGGAAACTGCCTGTTTTTCTGCACTGTTCATTCATTACTGGCACCTGTTGAATGTTTAAAAAATTCTTTTGGTAAATTCAGTTTGAGCTCAATATTTTTTTGAAAAATGCCATACACAGACTGATTTTTTTACAACTCTGCTGATGTCCTAAAAGCATCCCAAAGTTTTCTTCAGCATCAAGATCTAATTTTACTATTTATTCTATTTTGTTGTTGTTGGTGTTCTTTTATTGACATGAGCATCTGGAAAGAAATCACAAAGAGTAGTCCAACGATTAACCTGACAACCACTGTGTAGAGCCCTTGAAAGCTTTTACATGTCAAATATGTTTTGAGTTAGTGTAGTTTTAATATCCTGAGGATAATCCTGGCAAAATATGATTAACACAAAAACACAACAACCAAGCATGTCATACACTATAACCTACCCACAGTGTCTTTCTGTATATTGGCTACCTGCATTATGGCCATGTGTCATTAATTGAACATGCTAGTGGCTTGTGATCCCCATAAAGTGTCACAAAGAACTTGCTTTGTTATTTTGAACTTTTGAATTACAGCCTTTGAATGCTTGAAACTAAAATGTTGAGGCCTTTTAAATTCACTGAAAATCTGCATTTTATTATCTTCGTCTATAGCTACAGAAAAAGAGAGCTTCTGGCACTTTGCTGACCAAAGTTTCTCATACTGACTGTATCTTTGTTGTGCTTTACCACATTTTCAGGGATTATGAAATTGCCAGTGCAAACTCAGCTCACCCACAGCTTCTACCTCCCACTCTGCTCTTATCTTTTAGCTGAAATATCTGTCAAGAGAAAAGCAACAATGTTGAGGGCAGGGTAGGCAGACTCAGCTGTAGGAGCCTTTCATTGCTTGAGGCTTTTTGTATTACAGATGCATTGTATGTCCATCCAGGTACCTTCAAGATCTTCATCTTCCAAGTCAGCTCTCTGTTGGCACCGTGTTCCTCCTCTGTCCACCACAGCCTCATCATCATTCCTCTGTTGAACACATAAATACAAACAGTTGCACATATTCAGCCTTATAGCATTATAACCATTATTGATAAACTCAGTCATATATATTCCCAACAGCATATATGAAAGTGGAACATGAATAACATATATTCCAATATACTTCTGTAGTATCCTGAGCATTGTATGACATAAAATGTTTGCTGACTTGGTGTTCCCTCACAGTGAAAGACATTATGAGCAAACACATTATCCAACCAAATAGCATGGTTGCCACAGAAACTAATTGCACATCTAGAAGAGGAAAGGGTCCTTTTGGGAATAGTAAACTACTTTCCAACAATTAAAGTTTTTCTTCTGTTCAAGACATTTCCCATGCATTGGCCTGTAACACTTTGCTAATAGCAACCAAGCTCAAAAAGTCAATCAATGTTTTAAATTAAATAAATTGGCATTCTCCTTAACATGCATTTTTTTCAATTAATTTGGATTATTCCACATTTTACTACCACCCACACTTGTCCTTAATTGGTGGACAGAGACAAAACAATTTGTCAGGCTGTAATCCAAATGAAATTACACTGTTTGATTATTGCTGTAATATTCTGTGAACTTTTCATTGCAGCATGCACAATAGCAGGGTCCTGTATAGACGTTATCCAAACAGCATTTTCATCTTATTTTAATAGACAACACAGACATTCAAACACTGAAGTGACAGACAGCAAGCATTGCAAAAAGAACATAATCCTGAGTGCAGAGCTTTTGTCAGATTACAAGAGGGAATACTGAATGACCGCTGAAAATGTCATTGAGGCTGTTTGAGCTTCCTGTTCTATGGCACCACCAAGCTGATATCCCCTTCGTAAGTCCTGTACATCCGTTCAACATGTCATTGAGGTTAATAGGCAGATAACCACTTCCAGTTACTATTTTTTTTTTTTTTGACAGTTTGACGCGTGAAATGCAGCAGGACAGGCAATCATTGTCATAGCAGGAGGTGGCTCAGCACAGATGAATCTAGTTGATTAGAGTCAGATCACTGAGAAAACCAATACTGTGATGTGGATGCTGGCCTGCTTATGTAACACTCGAGAAAGAAGATAAGAGGGACGAGGTGGGAAGAGGGAATTAGAAATACTCACAAAGAGCATTATGTGTCATGTAACATTCTAGAATAAAAACTCAACTTAACTCACTTTACCTTTATTATAAAAAATATTTTTCAATTATTACATTGCAGTTTTACATTGGGTATGAACACCAACACTAGACTATTATGACTCAGGCTCAGCACAAACATTCACTGATAAATTGTGTTTCTTCTTCTTCAATCTAACAGCTAACTACAAAGTGAACAAGATATAGGTTTTGTATACTATAAGAAATGTGGTAATGGTTTGCACATGTAAAAAAGTTTGTGTATATTTACTTGTTTGAGTGGGTAGTGGGGAAATTATGCTAGCTTTAGCTACACTAGATTTTACAAAAGTAAGCTACTGCAAACCATTGTGAATGTTGTTGATGATTTCCATTTTGTTTGTCATTTGTAGCATGGGCCAACTCCTATGGATGATGGCTGATTTGTACAAGTAGATGCATGGATACTATCTAGCTAACTTGTTATAGCTTCTTGGTGTACACTACCATGCTTTTTCAAATAACAAGAACTTGGACTGGTCATCATGTTTTAATGTATGATGCAAATAAACTGCATGATACTAACTTATTAATATTTTTTACTCATTGTTGATTATTCATAATTACAGCTAAGATTAAAATCATTGTCATTTTCTTGTGTACTTGCATACATACACAAAAAAGTGGTCATCAGCTCCATGTGTAGTGAGCAGTGAGTAGAACCCACCATGGCATCCTGGCATCAAGATTTGCTGATGTACTTGGCCACCTCCACAGCACAAGGCCTACCAGTTGAACCACAGCATTCATGCTGTTTTCATTCAGCTAAGTCTTCAAGAAAAAGGAGATGCAGCAGGCTCTCACTCTGCATTGGGAAGCTCTCCATAGTGTTATGTTGTCCAACTTGTTGTTAAAGGAGCAAACATTAGCCAGCATGAGTGTAGGCACTACTGGCTTGTGTAGATTAGTGGTCAGCCTAACATGAACTCCTCCGTGCTTGCCCTGCTTCCATGTCCTGTCACACCACTTACGGTTTTTCCTCACCAGTGTTACTCCAAGTGCAGTCACGGATTTCCGAGGGACTACACTTTGTATTCACACTGCTGAGATATGATAGCACTGCATTTTTGCTACGACAAGCCACCACAAATATTGGTCATGAATATGGACATGCAGCTTTTTTGTTTTCCTACTCAGCTCATACAGTATGTTCATGAATATGGTACTGTGTGAACTGGCAATAAATTCTTCATGAACCATCAGTTTGAGAGTTGCCCATTGATCTAGCTCGTATAAACATATGAGAACAATTTCTAAAACCTTGGGAGGCTGTACTTTACACCAAAATGCTTATAAGGTACTGTATTACTGCCTGTGATAGCTTTGCAAACATTTAGGGCTCTGTTCTAGTCATTTTCACATCCTGCAGAAGTTTATGGCTACCTGATGAACCCTTTTACCCCTTTTCAGCTCTATTTTGATCTTCTCTGTCTTTACAAAAATGTATGGTTCTTTAGCTTAGCATACAAAATACTTTTTACAAGAGCTAGTTGATCTTTGTGGTGGTGAAGTATCCCCTTTCAGCCTGATAAAAGACTAAATGAAAGGGATTGTGTACAGTGACCATTTTCAATTTCTCTCATAGGGTGAACTTATCAGCTTCAGCTATACTGCGGTTATATCATGCATATTTTAGTGCCGATGATAGCATTTGCATTGTATTAATACTGCTCTGTGAAGTTTACAACATACTATCATCAAAAAGTAGCATATTAGCATGCTAACAGTGTGTTGTCATATGTAGTGTCTGCATTCTAATATAGCTAGTACAAAGCTGCCAACTTTTCCAAAACCCTATACATGAGATTTTTGGGGCAGTGGATCGGGGTATCGGAATGGATGGGGGTAGGGAGAGGTCAGCCTACATAAGATAGATCAGATAGATAAACTATCAGTACTGGGTGGTGGCAGGGCCAACAGTATGGCGGAATGCAGGATAAACTTTTTTTCAGCATGAGAAATCGGAGGTGTGGCATGTGACCATGTGAAGACAGTCAAATGTGTAAGAATTGGTAGCCCTGCTAATAGCAGTCCAAAGTTATGACTCTATGACTCATGAATTCCCGTACTATTTGTGTACTTTTTGCCATATGTACCAAATGAGCAATTTTTGCATAGGTAGCCTACTATTTACAGTCAGGTATCCAAATCTTAAAATAAATCTATGTCAAAGTGATGGACTAGCAGACTATTGAATGACCAACAGAGCAGTGCGCTTACTAGCATGGTTAAAAACAGAATGCATCCTTTTTAAAATTACATTTTTCAATAGATGGCTATTCACTGATATCTTTATAAATAGAAACATCATATAAAATTAGTTTAAATTCAAGAAATAACATTCAATTGTAAGCGCTCAGTCAAAGATGTGCTAAAATGTCTGCTGAACAATCTGTGAAATGTGACAAATGAACACTGCCAATAGACAGGATATTCTGTGCTGGGCACTATTCTTGTGCTGATTAGAGCACCAGTGGTGTGGATTTACAAGCAGCAAACCCTGGAGGAGAGACAGCAACATACATCTGCTTTAACCAATTCACAAATACTGGCTGTTCCTAAACACAGCCAAACTGAGTCAAGCAATTATTAGGTCTTTTTTTTATCCTTGCTTGATATCAGCTTTCCCATGAGTGATAATGACCACCAGTTGGCCATCAAGGCATTATGATAATGAAGGGTACTGCTGTTCACAGCTGCAGTGCCACATGGGTTGGCTAGACCACAAGGCTGATGCTGATAATCTGGCTACAAATACACAGGACATGGATCAACATCCCTGCTCAGATTAAACTGCCTGTATGTGATACTAAAATACTGTACAACACACATTAGCTCATATTAAATGTGCACTGTGATACATTCAATGATGGTGTTTCTAGAATCGATTACTGTCAAGTGCCTTAACTATAAATTAATAGGCATACCAAAATCAGTGAAGCAACCTGGAAACAGTATACTTGAAGAAGCTCCTTGATGATTCTGTTATTAAAAGAAAAAGAAACTGCTGTTTTATGGGGGCGCTGTTGACTTGACAAATGGATGCCAGGATGTTTCGAATGTGACACGAAGACTGGCACACCCCACAGCTGAAATGATATGATGGGATGTGGCACACACTTGGATCTGATCCCTACAGATGGCTGTGACAATGTTGGAACCATGAGTGACAGCAGTATCATTAACTGCATCAGCTTTTATGGTGCACAAAATGCACTATAATCCTTAAATGTTTCTCCTGTAAACTTCAAGAACATCCTGTAAGAGGACACATTAGTGCTAAATTTATTTTATTTTTTTCCCCACATAATTTATTCGAGGTGTCTGACCACTTTGAGACCTAATTTTGGCAGATTTAATATCTGCCAGCCACAAGATGGATCAGCAGTGGTCATCAGAGTAAACCTCTTTTTTACTTTTGCACTTTAGTCAGTTTTATCAGGCTTTTACACTAATTTTGGATTCTTAGTGAGAAGGGTCTCTATCTATAGAATGACCTAAATTCAACCCTGTTCAAGCATATGCACCTTGCTCTCTGTTAAACACAAAACAATTTCAACATGTCTTTTGCATCAATAAAAGGCATCAAGCCTTGTCCTACCAGATAGGTGAAGATCCAAGGAGCCTCCGAGTTCTCAGACTGCATGAGCGCCCTCTGTGTCTCCTGCTCTGTAATCAGGTCAGTCAAAGTGCAACACACTCTGCTCAAGCTCCTTTACCCTGCTTCACACCATGCCTGACAGATGCTGATGCCCTTCTGTCGTGTTAAACAGCTGTAATTTGTGATTGAGCATCTATAGACTCAGCCACCATGGTGCTCATGAGATTACAGCCATGACGTCATCACTGCTGCCCAGTAGCAACTTATCAAAGACAGAGCTTGACTTATACTGTGCCATCTCTTTCCTGTTTTAAAGTACTTGGTTACTCCAAAATTGGTATTTGTGTGACTTCACTAGTGAGTCTATTTTACTGTACTTGAATTCTTAAGAATTTGATCCAAGAAGATACAACAATAATATATATTTTCGTATAAAAGTTGACCCTGTCATATTCTCCATTTCAAATTTGATTCTCATAATGACAGATGTGATCATCAGGAAGTCTAACTCACCAAACTTCTACGCCCAACTGATGAGCCAAAGGGAGGGTGGACCTGAAAGACAATAAATCACCACTTTAGTTTTTAACAAGTAAGCAAGTTTATAACATTTAGTAAAATTTAAAAAGTTCCAAACTTAGGAATAATCAAACATTTTCACATTTGAACATTTCTATTCCAAATCAGATGAAAGATTAACTCTAAAATGCTATTTTTTTAGCTTCTCAACTGTTTGCTGACTTCTAAGGTCAGGTTGTGACCTCTTGTTTTGAAACCAAAGCCACACAGCTTTCAAAGTGGAGCAAAGAAACTCTTAGCCAAAAGCCTGGCAGTCTAAAGCCTTCAGCCTAATGGAAAAATCTGTTTTGATATGAACAGCAAATGGATAATGACAACAAATCTCCTTCAAAATCATCAGCAAAGACCAGAGGGAAAGGACCCATGAGGAGAGACTTTATTTCCTTTTATCTGGATAGTGCTTTATCATTTCTCCAATATACATGTTGCTTTGTGAGGATATTTCTGTGCAAGTTGGTCACCTAAATATGCATTTCTGCAGCCTTAGTGTCACAGCAGTATCACCTCATGCCACATTTACTGCATTTTATATAAAGCTTAATCTATGCCACCATTTATTCACATAATAGGATAGCACAAGGTCAACTCTGAATTAGAATTTTAGAGCACATCTGGCTCAAGAGGGATTTGTGATATACAATTATATCGACCTAGCACAAACTGATGGGACATCAGGCAATACAATTTTAAAAAGTAGCTTTCTCATCACGTGTAAAGATCAAGTAAGATATTGGCTTACTAACTGATTAAAAGTGGCCATTAGGCTACAGTGAATTGGCATTGTTTCAGCCCTCTCAGAGAAATTAAGTCATTTTCTGTATCTAAGCTCTGCACCTGTAACTGCTTTCAGACCCACAGGTTGCTACTGTATTTAATCACCCAGAAAGATGTCGACTAAATACATCAGCTGCAATTTCACCATTAGACTCCATATAGCACACACTGAGTTTGACAGTTTGGATGAAAAAAGTCGTCCTGAAATATTCATCTACATAAGTAAATATTTGTCCCAAAGGGACCAGAGCTCTTTACCGTTTGCAGCAGCGGCTCTATCTGAGCCCCCTGGTCCTTCGTATCCATCCTCTTGTCTCCGCGGTTCACTGTTACCAGAGCGATAGGGCAGAGTGTGTAATCCTGTCAGGTATAGCAGTGACTGAGCGACCACACAGCGGTCACATGTTTATATTCACGCTCGGCCAGCAGTACATCCTCCTCGTTCATAAAAACATGCGCGCTGGTTTACGTGGACGCGGCAGTCCTCAAATTAAGCCTCTAAGACTAAAGCATTAGTGAACACAGCAGGTATCATGCATCACGCGTTAAATGTTTTATGAGATCTATCATTGCAATTATATAACTATGTTATCTTGGGTTTTTTTGCTATGATACTCTGATTTATGTGCATGTTCATTCACCAGCACTACTAGAAATGTCCACCCATGTTTTTCAATATTTACTAACATTTTGCCTATTTCATATTTCATTCATTAGAAATTCAATCCCAAAAAGGTCCATGGATCGAGTAAATATATTGACATATTTTACCTTGTCACTATATTCTGTCTGTGTGGTGATGACACTGAAGACCTTGTCTTGCCTTGAATAACACTGAAACTTCTGTTTTTCTCCTTCAAAGCCATCAAATGAACTAAACTGCAAAGCTGTTCCTCTTGATGCATTACAGTTAAAGCGAGCCATACACCTTTGCCCACATAAAAAGTGTGAATCCCAGTCAGGAATCGCAGGATAATACTCAGTAATATCCGTTACAAAAATACTTTTTTGTGAATACTTTGATATAGTGGTGGAGCACTAAGAGTATGTGTGTGATTTAGGAGCACGAAGGACTAAAAAAAGATCACCTGACAAGTCTGGCATACTTGCACCCTACTGAAATGCCTGTGAAATAAAACCAAACAGACACATCAGGAGATGCTTCCGTATTTCACTCTGGAGATTTATCAAATTATTATTAAAAGAATACATTCTAATTTTTAGAACTATTGAGGATGAAATACACCCTATATGCCAGTAGGCTACTGATACATACAGTAGAGGGGGGAGGGGTTCGGTTTTACACTGCATTTCACATTTCAGTCGTGACTTTGAATTCTTTGGTTTCCTGAAAGTATTGTAGTTTTAACTTTTGTTTGTCATTTGGGAGAGCTTTTACGAGCCTATTTGTAGTTTTCATTTGTGCATGGGGATTGCTGCTGAGAATATTTTTGGCAGTGCAGTTTGAGTCCTGTTAACATCAAAGATTCCTTTAATAATATCGCCATCTGGTGTGAATCTCGATCCATGTGTAGTTGAATCCAGAAGAAAACCAAACAGCAATTCATTTATTAATAAGTTGCCATTTTTAAAGCACCCGTGTGCTTCAGTTTTCTCACATCCGCGGCTGCCCCGTGGACTGACCTCATGAGAGCGCTGGGCCACATACTGAAGAGCGCTTTCAGTACAGGACCTGCATTCAGTTATCGCCATCTGCTGTTTATCACTGGGAAGGCCTATCACTGACTGNCACACACACACACACACACACACACACACACACACAATCTAAAGCCACACCTCTTATTGACAGCTGCGAGTATTTCCTTCACACTGGCATTCCAATTAAGTGCACTGAGTTTATTATTCACCCATTTTAATTGCATACACCTACTTTCTTAAATCATTAATTTGATAACCCTGTTCAATATTTTTTTCAAATGACGCAATTGATTAAGGCAAAGCAATTAACCAACCAATGTGCAATCAATCACAGGTGGATTTGGGTTTGTTTGTTTTTTTGGTTTGGTTTTGTTTGGGGTTTTTTTGTTTTGTTTT
>JANJYP010137342.1:4329-20095 GCA_024605115.1 Rastrelliger brachysoma | reverse complement strand
ATGACCAGTGGGGACAATCTTTGAAATTGATCCAGTATTGAGTGAGAACATTGCACCTGGCAACCACAAAACAGGCTTAGGCTCCTACCACTCTTCTATCCAACTCTGTCATAGTTTAATATTAAGCCTGATTAAACAACTCAATGAGATTTTTAGAGCAAGTCTTCCACTCGAGAGTGACACAACAACAAACAGACTCAAGTTAAGTGAAGAAAAATGTTTTATTTCTCTGTAGGGTCATTTCTGTAATGTTGTCAGACACTTGTAACAACAATTTTAGCCTGGCAGAAGCAAAAACTAGCAATTTTAGTAGATGTACATTAATGGTGTGCAATTGACTCATTGGATTACATTACAGCTCATTTTGCAGCTGGTGGCTGAAGCAATCTTGTTAAATACTGGACCAATCTCAAAAATTGCTGTCACCATTATTGACTTAGACACAAATAGGTTGAAGGTTGAAAAAGGTTTCCCTTTACTGTGGTGCTCTGAATGATGGGATGTGATTAAAGTAGAGTAGAACCAGTAGTGGGGAGTTAGTACCCTCTGCACAATTTTAGCTTGGAAATGCATAGATAATCCATTAATATCTGAAGAGACTATGCTGTGGAAATGAATTTGATGGGTTACTGCCCATAACTAAAATAATGGAGTTTTACAGTAAATCTACAGTATTATTCTGTACAGTTTTGCAAGTCAGCTTACTACCACTTTGTCTGCAGTTACATTTCTCTTAATTCATACACTGTTGGTTACTCACATGCTAGATGTTTGTTGTGGTTGGTTGACCCAGAGGACGACATGATCCGGTGATGTGGGGCTGTTTGACGAGAGTGTTTGCCTTTCAGTTCGTATTAATTTGTCTTGTCCCCTCCTGTCAAGGCTCCAGGACAGGATGCTGGTGTATGTAGTAACTGGTCATCTAATCATTACATCTCTTTACTTTGGCACCAGAACTATCAAAAAGAGTACATTCACATTACCATCTCCTCTCCTTTTGTTTCTTCTCTGCTCTGCCTTTTTTCTGTGTTTGCTGACTTCCCTCCTCCCTATCTGATTGCTTTTGCTGTTCTTTCTAGGTTTCCCTCTCACTGCTTCACACTCATCCCGGCTACATCTCTGTTTGTGTGTGTCTCTTTCTCACACACACACAGTCACACAAATGCTCGCTTGCTCGCTCTGTCAGAGCAGTAGGTTTGTAGGGAGCTGTGCAGCTTAAGGACGGGGGGTGAGTGATAGTGGGCTACGGCATTGTGGCCTGTACCAACTGGTCAGGACATGGGGGTCAATAGGATCAGGAGGAGTATAGGCTTTTTACATAATATTTTGGAATATACCAGGATTATACCCCTCCCTTTTCAGCCATCATTGCTTTGCTTTGTATATTTTTTTTATCCATTCACTTTCTTGTAAGATGAAAGCTTTAGTGGTGGGATTGTGATAGGATAAGAGGTTCTGCACAATAGATATAAAATCATCACAGTCCCTCAGCATATAAGGGAAAAAAATCTGCAGTGTACATGACTGATTTTGTAACTTGACTAAATGAAACTTATGTAATGCTGGATGAAGTTAGGGTACTGAAGAGAGTTGAGTTAAAGAAAGAATGATCAACAATGATGTACTGATAGTTATCAATTTAGCACAAAGCATGGGTCAAGCTTAAGCAAGATTAGTCTGTTTTGGATTTAAATTTTGGAATTTGCATTTAAATAGGAATAAACAGAGGATTGTGTCTGGACACAAAATTATTCTAACTTTATAGGCAAAAGTGCATTTCCAATTTTACTGACATGCTATGTGGTGCCCTGAAAAAGGTAACTTTACGGCACCACTGGAGGGAAAGCCAATTAGATACAATCAGAGGGCTATAGGAATTCCTGTGCTAAATTCCAAGGCAATCCAAGGTTGAGACATTTGACGTGTCAACAGCATAGCTAAAATACTGTATACATGTACCTGTACCTAACATGTAACTGAAGCTAAGATCTTTAAAACCTCCAGCTTTTAAAATGTACAACTAGACCTACAAGATTTCGGCCAGGAACTTTTTTTTTTTTTTTTTTTTTTTTACTTTTCCTTCCCCAGTCTCTCCCAAATTATTTCTTGTCAGCTTTCCAAAAAAAAGGCAAAATTCTCCAAGCCAAAGCTGAAATAAGCCTATTTCAGCTAATATATTGACGCCCCCTTGGAAAGCTAACTCTAAAATTGTTGCCTTCTTATTGAGGTAAAGTTGAGCTATTAATATTTTTTTTCACTTCTCAGGTTGTGGGAAAAAAAACATTTGACTGATGTAGTTTCTAGATAGACCACTTGCCACTTTTAAAAGAACAAATCATTAATATTCATATCTACAGACTTGGTAGGCTAATTAAAAGATGCAAACTTTATTACACTTCATTATCAACTTAATAACATCTTGCCTTATTAGAAAGCAATCCATTAATTATATATTAATAGCAGAAGAAGGTCCTTCTGTCTGTGATATTTCCACCAACGCTTCAACATTAAAGAGGAATTATATAAATTGCTGTTTGCTAATCAGATCAGATTTCTATGGCCTTTGTTATAAGTTTCTTAATGCAGCTGTGAACAATAGCATGCAAATATATGTGTGTGTGTATGTGTGTGTGTGTGTGTGTGTGTTCTAGGATGCAATAGGCACACATCAGATACATAAAAACACAATGAAAAACACACACTCACATAGATCAACAAATACACACTGGTGCAAAGGCACATTAACTGTCACACACATGGGGGTTAATAGGCACTTAGCATCATGGACTCTTGCAGGTCTTGACTCCCCCTTCCCTAATAAGAGGCTTCTAACAGCCAATTACATCACACTTCAACTGGAAGAGGCAGCTCCAGTCTAACCACTAATGTTGTGGAAAGCTCATTTTCAGACTTTGCAAGGAGAGAGAGAGGTATAATTATATATGATCCATGGCCTGTTCTGATTCCATCCTGATGCTGTGGTGATCCATGAAGTCTAAAATACTTAATGTATTGTTCTAGTTTCAAAAATCTATTTAGACCTCTGATGCGCATTCCTTACCACATCTCTGTTCAGGTTTGATCTGTGAGCACCACAAGCCAGCTCTATTTTTGCAAAGTGAAACACTGGGGTTTGACAACAACTCATATTAGTGCTGACATTTATCAGAGATGATTTCTCCTTTCACCGCTTTCAAAGACACCTTATCTTCTCAAAGGCTTCAGATGTCAACCCCATTTGTGAATCAATATTGCCATCTGCTGGTTAAAATTCTGAATTACATTTCAGCTCATAGTTTCAAAGCGCCTGCTGTGTGTAGTTGAAAGCATCAGCACAGTTGTTCCTTCAAAAATGCCACAACATAGGAAATACTTTCATAAATAAAATACCTGATGTTTATTTGGATGAAGAAAATATAATATCATTGTTTTTCTCACCAGCAACAGATCAATTGTGTCTGTGCTCCAGTTGCTTTTTATTAAATATGCCTTTGGGAAATGAAACAAAATCATCTAATTTCAAATTTGTATTTCTGGTTTCAGATACTCCCAGGTTTAATTCATTCAGGTGAACAAAAGGGGATTTCCAGTGACTGTTTCACAGAGTATGTGTGTGTGTGTGTGTGTGTGTGTGTGTGTGTGTGTGTGTGTGTGTGTGCGTGCGTGCGTGCGTGCGTGTGTGTGTGTGTGCGTGCGTGCGTGCGTGCGTGTGTGTGCGTGTGTGTGCGTGTGTGTGCGCATGCTCACACATGTGCATGTGTCTGTAAGTGTGTGTGCATGTGTGTGTGTATGCATGCGTGCGTGTTTGAATGTGTGTATGTTTTGCCTGTTGCTCTCTCAGCTCTATCAGTGCTGGCTTCCTCTTTGAAACTGTGTTGTCTCAATTTTCTGCAGCATAGTCTCTGATGTGGCTTGTGAGTCATACTGTGGTAAATATACACATTTGCGCATGCACACATGCATGCACACACACAAAGGCAGAGTCAGACACATGTATTCACATCTACACACATTCTATTCATGGTCACTACAGTTAGTTCCAAGGTTTATTTGTCACATACACATCATCAGGAAAGTGTCAGTGAAATGTTTTTCTGGGTTCCCCTGAAATGTGAGAAAAAAAGTTTAAAACAGGATAGATATTTGAACTATGAAACAGTGCTCGTTCCCTTTTCATTGACATTACACTTTGGATGAGTGATACAAGATAAGCCTGCTGACATAAACTGCTGGAGTTTCTCAGGTGAATAACACTCAGTTAAGTCTTAGCAACAGACACATAAAAAAAGAAGTTCACATCTTCACCTCACATCTTTACAGCCGCACCAGACAGTAAAGTCAAAGCCCTCAAACTTTATTAAAAATATCACATTGTGCTGCGTGGGGATATTCTGGGGGTCACCATGGCAACAGACATCCAAGTGCCACATGCACAAGCGTGCACACCTGCCTAACAGTGTTCCAAATTGTGCCTCTGAGCTTCCATGTTAGACAGTATCTAGGTGCTGTTTGCTAAATGTGGCAGGACAGAGGCGACAGTAGCAATGTCTTTGTTCTCAGATAGAGAAGCACGCAGCTCTGTCAAGGTGTTAATTAGCTATTGTGAGACTAGAAAGTTGTTAGGATTGTGCTTGCTTCAGCTAAGAGATGCACAACCTTTTGTGTGAATCAAAGCTTTGTCTAGCCAGACTTTGTAAAGAATGCAAAATAGTGAGTGACAGCTTCTTTGAAGGCAGCAATGCTTTATAAATACAACTAGTGCATTCAGTACTCTTTGTTTGTCCTTGACAGCAGAGGATGACAGTTACAATATATATCTACCTACTATGTCATTAAAACATTCTGTCAGCACGAAGCTCAGTTAATTTGGTATGGTTTTGTTTTGCCTTTCTGTTGCTGTGGATATGTTGTAATCTAAAAATCTCAAATTTGAAGGAGTCATAGTTCTTTGAATCTGATATACTACTCTGCGGACAAGCTGTGAAAGTGTGCACTTGGAAAAACAGGTTTTGGGTTAACATCATGGTTTTGTACTGTCAGTTTTGCAAGTGTGTGCAGTGTCTAAATGTCTAAATGAGATCTAGTGACTCATGTGGAGAAAACAGGCTGCTTGAACTGGGTGACGGACGGTATCGGTTTGACTCGTTATGCTGTGCTTTGCTTCTGATATACAACAGTGAACTTGGGATTTTCTTGTGGATATTAGTCATTGCAAGATAGAAAAAGCAAACCACACAGTAAAATGCTGTCAGTGACCTGTAAATATAAAGGACAAATTTATTTTGTGTCTCGCAAAAATGTTAATCATGTGTGTGTGTTATTGTATGTGTTGTGAGTCAATACAATTGAAACAGCATTGTAGGGAGGTGTTGACATTGTACATAGGTTTAAAAACAGTTATTAACTCTAGAAATCTTGAATGCTACCATATTAAGAACTTGTAAAAGGTTTTATTTGCACAGTATTGTAATATAAAGATTAAAAAGGTGTCAATGTGCCACAGTTTTCAGATGGCAGTATTATTTATGTCTTAGGTTGTCTCCTTGGGGTTTATGTGTGTAATGGTTCATGTTAGGAAATAAAATAGCATTTATATGTTTCTTATCACAGAGTGTTCATCTGCGTGCATGTGCCTGTGCATATGTGTGAATGTATGCATGAGTATGTGAGTCACGCACCACTATCCAACCCCCTGGGCTTCGAGTTCTGACGCCCATCTTTCAGCTCCTCTACTGAACACTGAACCCAGTGAACCTTCTGCTGTTTACACTCTCCCCCTCCTCCTGCTCACTCTGTCTCTATTTATCTCTCTCACACACTCTCATGCTCATCTATTCTCCCTCCATTTCTCTCTCTTGCTTTCTCTCTCCATCTCCCTCCAGCTCCCTACAGTACATCTCTCATTCTCATGCACTCACGCTCTCTCGTGTTTATAAGTCTTTTCTCTCGCAACTCTTCCTCCATCTCTTTTTGTAACAGTGCCTCTGTGTATCTACCTCTGCAGATCAAGACTTATTCAGACTCAGACAGCCTCTAACTCTATAGGGCTCAGACAGACACTCAGGGTCTCTCTGTGTTAGAGTTGTCTCTTTCAGTCTTAAGATGTGCGGCCAGTGAAAGAGACAGAAGTGAGGAGGTGACAGAGGAAAAGAGCGGAATTAGAATGAAAAGATAGAAAAGGATGTTGGTGCTTTTCACACACTTGAGCATTGTGCTGGAGATGGAGACGATGCTGTCCTCCTTTCCAACCTCGACCTTCTCCTGACTTGTGTGCTCTTCTCTCACCTCCCCATCTTCTTATTGCCATCATTGCCTTCACCATGATTGTCTTTATAAATACAAATGCACTCATTCCATCAGGCTGCAGAAAGTGGAACAGCTGCTGTGTCATCATCGGCCCTCTGCTGCCCACACTGAGCCCCTTCTGTCAGTTACAACTTTGTCCAACAGCAGACTGGTAACAATGTGTCTCTTTTATCTGTTTGTGTGCATGTCTGTGTCAGCAAATCTCCCTTTTTTCATGAATGAAGAAATGCGTGTGTGAGTCTGTGCCTGGGATGGTATGGGAGGGAAATACAAGAGGAGGGAGTTGGGGCATGCCCCTTATCTCAGCTCTTGCCTTTCAGGAAGTGTGATGCACTGTTTTGAGCCTCCGGCTGACGTAACTTTACCCCCCAAAAGAAAGTAATGTCATCTTCGGCCCCTGAGTTCTGAATTGCTTTGCTTGCACTTCTCTGGTGCTTTGTGGAACTGAAACGTGCTATTAATAATCCTGGTTAAGTGTGAGTTGAGTGCAAGTGAGTGAGTGAGTGAGTGAATGTGCGTGTTGGGCACAGCTTGAAAGTCCATTGAGCTGTGTAGAGGAGGTAAGCAGGCTCTGCATCACATGGTATGCACCTCAGAAGAGCACATCTCAATGCGGCAGAACAGTTTGTGCGAGCTGGTTTGCATGTGTGTTTGAAAGTGTGTGAACATGTGCAAGGTACAGTATCTCGGATGTGTGTGTGTGTGTGTGTGTGTGTGTGTGTGTGTGTGTGTGTGTGTGTCTGTGTCTGTGTGTGTGTGTGTGTGTGTGTGAAGATGCTTACAGAGGTGTGAGATTGCTATAATGGGAATGATGCACTCACCATAAGTCACAGGGTTCATTTCCATGTAACAACCCAACTGTTTCACTGCCTCACAAGCTTCAATCATGTATTAAAACAACATGCTTGTCGCTTGAGCACTTGAGCATCATAAACGATTGTTGTTTCTTAGTCTTAAATAATGCTTATCAATGGGATTGATTCAATTATTTTTATGCTGTTATGCCTTTTCTCCCTGAGGCAAAGCAGCCTTGTTGGCAGGGTTTCTTCTCTTGGTGGCACACGTTGGGAACCCCAGGCCTGGTCATGGATAGCACAGATACACTGTAAACGGCTAATCGGGTATCAAACCAGCGGAGAGGAAAAAGCGCCTCCACTCCGTGTCTCATTCATTATTCACAGCCAGCAAATGAAGTTGGTACAGTGGGAGCAATCAATTATAGATGATAGAGGGTAGGAGGGAGAGAGAGAGAGAGAGAGAGATGAAGGGGATAGAGAGAGGCCCACCTTGCATGCATAAGAGCTTTAGCATGTCGGTGAACATCACAGTGGCATTTGGTGAACTGCATGCACAGAGCAACTCAGGTAATGGGCTGTTGAGGCCCAGGATTTCTTTGCAGAGAGCCTTAGAGAGAGAACTCCGTACATGTGCATGCATTTTTCTCACCACACCAATAGCCTTTATTTGATAATGACTACACTTTAGTGTTGTTCACTTGTGTCTTTCTATGGCTCACTGAGCCGATACAGTCAAAACGAAACTGCATTTGGTCTTTTCACAAATGTCATAGCGTCCCCTCAGCAGGTTACAGCTTGCTCTGAAACCAGGATATAAAATTGGTCCAGATGCAGCATTTTAGAATTAAAACTTTAACTTTTTTGAGTTTTTGACTCACAGGAGCCTTTTGTCTTGTCATTTCATTTTTATTAGTTACTTTATATGTTACACATACCAGACCACAAACAGACTTTGTGAGATAAATTCAGTAGTGATTACGAAACTTTAGAACAACATAATCATAATAAGAGTTTTTTACTTACGATAATGAGTTTTTGTTGCTGAGTGTAGCATATTCAATATATGCAACTAATGCTTGTAATAATTCTTCATAGTGCCACCTTTATAACTCTCTGATTGATTCTTTGTTTATTCTGATAATATTAGCGACTGTAAGGATATTATGTTGTTGAAACTCAAAGGAGTTTAGTTTTCATTTTTGGGACTTTCCTGTACAATCAAAGAGCCATTTCTTCTTCATCATCATCTTCTGTGGCATTGTGAACTTGCCAGTGAGCCTTCATGCAGTTTCATAACTCCAACCTGTGGCACTAATTCATATTCATTTCGGGGCTGTCCCATAACTACACATGTGCTTCTGCACACATTTGTAATTACGCACCACTGAGACTGTCATTATAATCAATGTAGTGCAGAGATCTGCTGCTATCTGTATTATTTCTACAGCTGCCCAGAGGTTTATTTGCAGCTGTTTTCCATTAGCCACTGTTGTTGTGATTGGAAAGTGTGTGACTATGAAGAACTGTGAAAAGCGTCTGTTGAAATTTTTGGCTTAATCTCTCTGTCACCTCACTATTCGTTAAATGTCAGATATTGGCTTCTGGAAACTGCTCTATTTGTGCCGTCTGTATTTGGTGTTTGTGTGTTAGTGTGTGTGTTTTAGTGTGTGTGTGTGGGCTGAGAGGCTGTTTGATGTGAGTCAGATCCAAACCCAGGCTGGTTTTTCTCAAATGTGTGTGGGACGCATCCAGATGGCTGCGCAGGACTGCACAAATGTCACTCTGATAATGAGACAACAGGGCCTGTTGAAATACAGGTAGCAGGGCTTTTACAAAGACACATGCACACACACAAACACACACACACACACACACACAGTTAGGGTGGGGGCAAAAAAGAGAGAGGGTACTTGCTCTAAAATCCAAAAGAAAAAGAAAAATATAAGACAAATATAAAACAACTACAATGATTCCAAAATAATAATAATAGTAATAATAATAATTAATAGTCTTATCACATTTGCAATCATGATCATATACTGACACATGAAGCCATTAATAGTAGACAGGATCATGCACTTAGAGCCTTAGAGATTCAGTGTATCTTTTTCTTCAAGGCTGATTATTGACTTCACCAGACTGACCTGTGCAAAGTGATAAATGCAATAATATTCACCAACTGACCTGTGCTAAATGACAGCCTCACCTCTGTCCCCCTTCAGTCTTCACAGGTCACTGCAAGTCACTGCTCAGTTGCCATGGGAACAGGAGACACGAAGGAAAATTCTCCTGTGCACCAAACAGTGACACCTTACACCGTCTCCAATAGACTCGGTTGAGTTGCTCATCAAGTGTGAAAGTGCGAGTGAGAAGTTGTTGTTTATTTAATTTTCTTACGAGTCACAAGAGTGGCCTGTCAACCCCACATTCTCTTTTTCGCACTCTCTTTCTCTCTCCTGCATAAAAACTCATTTTCACACTTACCCTCGTGGATATTTGCTCACACATATTTTCTTTGTCTGCATCCTACCGCTGAGTACTTTTCTCACACAATATATTCCTGTTATTTTGAACACAAAGGCACAGGTGCAAGCCTGTGTGTATGCATGTAAGTAAGATAGTATCTGTTATTCCGGACTGCTGTGACCTAATGAAACTATTGCACCTACATTGTCAACCCTCCAACAGCTCAGTCAGCCTCTTGAGGTTACTGCACCTGTTTGTCTAATACACACACAAACACACAAATACTACTAACACCATTATGATCCAATGCTTATGGCATGTGTGTGTTCACTGTTTGTGTTTGTGTTTGTGTGTGTCTGTGTGTGCATGTGCATGTGCGTGTATGAACGTACGTACGTGTGTGAGTGTGTGTGTGTGTGTGTGTGTGTGTGTGTGTGTGTGTGTGTGTGCATTTGTGTGTGTGTGCATTTGTGTGTGTGTGTATTTGTGTGTGTGCTCGCTTGTGTGTGTGTGTGTGTGTGTGTGTGTGTGTGTGTGTGTGTGTGTGTGTGTGTGTGTGTGTGTGTGTGTGTGTGTGTGTGTGTGTAGTGGGTGGTGCTGCTGCTGTATCAAACACTGTCCACTGCTGGCAGCAAATTTCCTCTGAGGTGATCTGTTATAGTGACAGGACAGCAAGTATTTTTAGCCAGAGAGAAAGGACAAATAATGAAGCAGGAAAGACAGAGGGAGACAACAAGGGGACAAATAAGGGGAGAGAGAGGAACTGAAAGAGAGAGGGATGGAAAGAGAGACAGAGAGAGAGAAATAGGAGGAGTGAAATCTGAGGGTAAACCAAAACCACCTGGATGTTGCTGACTTGCCGCTCTCCTGTTTAGATCACAGTCTATATACATCACATTACACAAACACAATCTCTCACATAGCCACACATACTGTACCCCATGTTCGTACATAGCCACACACACACACACACACACACACANCACACACACACACACACACACACACACACACACATGCACACTCATCTAAACATTAATATTATGACATTTCAGACACTGCCAAAAGTTAAAGGACAATTCCTCTTTATTTTAGTCACCAAAGTAATTGCTGTCAAGTATGATGGGTCAAAGTTGAGCCAGAAAGTCAGTTTACCATTTGATATGTTTTCCTCTTACAAATACATTCAAATAACCTTGTTGCTTCAATTAACTTAGTGAAAATAATGTTATAATGTAAATTATGGTAATTATCCTTTAATGTAGAAGTTAAAGGAAAAATAAAGGATTTTTTCATAGCTCCATCAGTTCTGGTAGTTATTTATAACATGTGTTCTTGTCAAAGTAATTAGTGATATCTGTAAACACATAAACATCACTACAAACATATCTAAGTTTAAGACAAGTAGTTAGACAATCTGGAAGGTTGTTAGGAGTTAAGTCACAGCACTGAAAAAGCTACTGAAAAGAACAAATGAGCAGTGAAATAATAAAAGATAAACTTCTTCTTTCTACTTCTCCTTTTTGTCAATGGAATTCTTACAAGAGTAAGACTTTGGTTTTGGGTTCCGTTGTCACAGTAGCAGGCAGCTTTGGCCTTCACATCAAAGTGGCGGGTAAAACAATGTAAAGTGTGAAAGGTGGTGGTCAGGATGTTCTGGTTTGCACACGCAAGTCGTGAGGCCTCTGTACGGCACAATGTCCTCTCTCTCATTCTCTCTCTCTCACACACACACACACACACTCTCTCTCTCTCTCTCTCTCTCTCTCTCTCTCTCTCTCTCTCTCTCTCTCTCTCTCTCTCTCTCTCTCTCTCTCTCTCTCTCTCTCTCTCTCTCTCATTCTCTCACTGGTTTGTTCCCTGAGTCAGCACTCTGCTTCAGCTCCAGTTTCTCTACCCCAGCCCGCCTCTGCCTGCAGGACACTATTAGGACATCACTGTGTGTGTATGTGTGTGTGTGTGTGTGTGTGTGTGTGTGTGTGCATGCCTTTGTAGGAGAGCTACTGTTGCATTTACGTGGTCAGGTCCTTTCTCCATCTTATGCAATATGATATTTTTCACTTTGCGAGTAACCCTGGATATTTCTGTCTGCTCTACCGAATCAGCCATCATACCAGTGCACCATAAAAGATGCACATATCCTCTTGCTCATCCAAAACACTCCCAGTGGGTTTTGCATGTTGTACTGAGTATGTGTCACTCTTGTGTGCATGTGTGCGTGTGTGTATGATTTGCTGGATACTACTAGTTCTGCTAACATGGCCCAAAATAGCAAACTGGAGAGGTGTGAAGTAAAAAAGGAAAGGACACTTTAGTAGAGGAGTAACTGACACGGGGTGAGTCACTTTCACACAAACACACACGCACACACACACACACACACACATGCACACACACATACACTCGTGGTGTGCTCCTGCAAACTCAAACACATACAAGAATACACATGCATATTACAAAAGCACATAACACACACACACAGAGTTGTGAAATTGTCTCACTTTGGCTTTGTCACTGCTGAGTATGTGTTTGCAGGCAGGAATCACGGGTTATGTCTTGCCACCATGTGATTGGCTCTTTATCTCAGTTTGTGAGAGATTCCCAAGGAATTGCCACTTAGTCACTATGCTTTAATAAGCTCAGCTACCCCTTTTCTCAATGGATTAGTGTCTTTTATTAGCCTTTACACTCTTGTGAGCTCCATGGGCCTCTCTAGAATCAAAAACTGAGGTGCTAAATTTCCTCCAGACACTTGATCTAATGATGAAACTGTTCAAGTTTCACTTAGAGCGATGCTGAAACCCCTGCTGTGTTATAGGATTGTCAAATTGTTCCTGACTATGTGACAGTGCCTGATCAGTTGGCATTTATATTCTACCTGCTTGTTCAGTTGAATTTACCTTATTTTAGCGTTTTACCTTAGAATATTCTATTCACCCATGCACTCATTCATTATTTACTGAATATACTGTATAATGAGTAGTGTGGGTCAATTTCCTAACTGCAAGATAGCACCCTCATGGGTTTCATTTTTTGTCTTTTATGCCCACGCTTATTTTATCACCCAAAGTTTGATTTTTGCATTGTTGTAAGGTATGTTTGTGTGAATTGTAATTGCTGACACACAGGGCAGTATCTTCAGTTAACGGAAGTAACACAAAGTTCAAAATGTTTAGATTTAAGTTTAAGTGAAAATATTGCTAACTTTTCAAAACTATAATTCTCGTATGTTAAACAACTTTCCACTCAGCGAACACGGTAACGTTTTTTCCCAGTCCTATTTACATCAGTGTTTATAGGATGTTGTAGTGTGAATGCAGAAGTGAAAACGGGAGAGAAAGAAGGAGAGAGGAAATGATACTGAGATGTTCGGCCTGTGAGGTGCTTAGTGATCACAAGAGCAAAAGATACACACACACACACACACACACACACACACACACACACACACACCATGTGATCTCTCGATTAGTGCTGTAGTCACACCCTCCCACTCTCTCTGGTTGTTTGATCACAATCTCCCTCCTACTCCTGGGCTCCAGTCATACAGAAACTTTCAAAAGATAATGCTTGCACAACATAAAATTAGTGATGACCTTTATTAACATAACTTAGATATTCAATTTTTTATGTTCAGTAAAGATGTTAGGCTGACAGAACAAAAAATAATCACCTCTAGCATATATAATCATTTTCACATCTAGATAGTCTGAGCCTGTTTTCAAGATGACTCAAAATCTAAAGCTGGATATAGTAGTTTACATTAACAGTGACTGACTCAAAGGAAATATAGCGTATGATGGGTAAAAGGCACTAATTTTATCATGTTATCATGAAATTTATCTCATGTTCAAATTAGTTACCCTGGTGATGAAGGGGAAAGAGCAAAAACATACGCATGAAATATGCATGTACAAATGTAAGAAAGTATAAGTGATTTTAGAACTCTTCGCTTATCAAGAATTAACACTTTAATTGTTGTACATAAAGCACTATTTTATTTACTGTTTTAACTAAGTGTGAACTTTTTCACTGAGTGATACACTACTTTTTTTCTTTCTTCATGTCTGTTTTCTTTTTCTGTGCTTATAAATGATTATTTTTGTTTCATTAGTGCCATTCTGTCATCAAATTTGAGTGAAAGTCACAATTATTTGAAGGCTTTTGTCAGTCTGATCAGTTCACACTTGGATGAATCAGCAATAACATTTGATTTATAGTATTAATTTGACATGTAATGTATCCAGTTAGAGCTTATTTTGAAAAGTAAAATATTATAAACAATATATCAGCGTGCTGCCTCTACAAAGAAATGCTTTACACACTTATGATTATGTATAATATATTTATTACAGTTTTCCATGCCCATGACACCTGGTATGACAAAATGAAATCCAGACACATATCAGTCTTTATAGTAAAATGGATAATTGCTGGATACAACAGGGAGGACTATGATCACACGCAAATGTGGGATCTCAAATAAGCTCTCCCTTCACTTTCAACTCAGCAGGTGCAGGTCGTAGATCCCAACTCCCATTGACATTGCACTTCAGAGAGATCTCAGCCATGTAAGCTGCTCATGTGACCTGGCCTGTCCTGACAGTTCCAACTCTGGCCCTGAGTCAAATGTTTGGCCAAGATAACAAAGGTAAAAGGATAGTAATAGTACTTAGCCAGGTGTATTTTAAGGCATACAAATGAGTTGTTTTGTTTTTAATTAGAAAATTAGAATTTTAATCATAAGAAGTGCTGGATAATTTAGACAGGGTATGATCTAATTCGAATAATCATTTAAATGATAATCTTATCTGACAGAAAACTGTAATTGTTCACAGTGGAATGATCCATTCCCTACTTAGTTGTCTCATTTAGATAAGTGAAGGCTCCCCCAAGGTTTTTTGGTTTGTTTTTTTTACCAGGACATATGTGATGGGAACTGGGGCAGGCAGTATAGTAAAGATAGCATATGACTTATTTCCACATTACACAGGGCATTCCCATACCTCACAGTGCTTTCACAATAAGATGTGTGAGTGGTCTTTTGTGGTTTCATGCTTGAAAGAAAAGCACATGATACCACTGCACGAGGATCATGAACAAGTGATTAAGCTAAAAATGAACTGACTCGTCATGACTGTGATGAAATTCTCAATGTGTCAGACTTGATTAGCTGGTATTGCACTTCACCTGCTGTAACATGTCAATACTTAGTGATTATGTTTAGCTCTCACACCTACAGTAGGCCTACTGTGTTCCCGGCAAGTGCACCTTTCCTTTCATCCCCATGGGCTGCGATTGGCTGTTGGACTAAGAGGCTGAGGTGTTGCAGCAAATAGCATGAGCTGTGGGCTGGTCCATTCTGCAGCTCGAGGGAGGTTAATGAGTGAAGCCGCTGGGCTATCAGCCAAACATGAGCAGCAATGCTAAGGCTCCCACAATGAGCCTGACTGTATTACCACTGAGCTCTGTCTAATTATACACTCCCAGAGAGAGAGAGAGAGTTAGAGAGTGTGAGAGAGAACATATTAGGTAGGGGAAAGAAAAAGTTATCAAATGTCACTGTGTGTCAGAGAGACTTACTAGGAGGGATGAGTGTAGATTGAAGTTGTAAGGGTGAGATACAAGGTGTGTGTCAGAGGGAAGAAGAGAGAGAGACAGAGAGAGAGAGAGAGGAGGGAGGGGGTTGGAGAGATCAGGCAAGCTGGGGAGAGAGAAGAGAACGCTCTCACAGGGAGATAGAGAGACAGAGAGAGAGAGAGAGAGAGAGAGAGAGAGCAAAGAGGCGTTTAGAGAGTGAGAAGGAGGAGAGGCAGGAATAGGATGAAGGGAGGGAAGGCTGAGCAGTAGAGAAGAGGAAGAGACTCGCAGTCTCAAAACTGGATATTCCTACGTGCTTGCTGCTGCTGCTGCCTGATCCAATGAGTAGACTCTCTGCTACCTGCTACGCAAAGGCACTCAGAGAGGTATGTGACCACGCCACTTCTTCCTCTTGAGTGTGCGTGTGTGTGTAAGAAAGAAGGAGCGCAGGTGTGATATGAACTTTGAATGAAGGGATAAACAGAGCATGGTGTGTGCGTGTGAAACACTCTGAGGAAGCAGGTTTAGGAGTTGCTGTACATACAAGTCATCCTGAAAGTGAGTGGGCTTGATTGTAGGGAAAGGATATGTTTGAAATGTGTGTGTGTGTGTGTGTG
>JANJYP010137309.1:0-14636 GCA_024605115.1 Rastrelliger brachysoma | reverse complement strand
AGTCTGAATGAAAAAAGACAAGCAACTTTTAAAATTATTTTCTTCTGAATGGAGTTCAGATCAATCATAGCTATGTACACATTGCTGTTGCTCCATCCACACTCAAAACATAATTTAAAGGCATGACTTTGGCAGTAACATCATTGTTTATAGTACACACAGATATCAAAATATTGAAGAATTTTAAAGATATTCATTACGGATGAAAGCAGCTACGGTGGTGTGTAAACTCCTCCCACCAGTAAACTGCTGTGGATCAGTGCAGAATTGGATGTTTATTCCTTCAGAAGTTGAGACAGCAGCAGCAACTCCCTGATTCTCTCCTCCTAAATCGGTTGATACTTAGTAGTCAGCAAGCAAGATTTGTAAACCCTGTTTGAGCCTTCTAATACACGCACATTTTTCACCTTTAGCATAGCTTAGTTTACCTTAATTTACTTGGGTCCCAGGCTGCACTTGTGGGAAAAAACATAAAAAAAATTTATATAAAATATTGTTTTATAATCTGCCCAATTTTCATTTCTATGATTTTATATCATTCTGAATCTTCCCATGTAACCCTTAACTGAGAACTTATGCTTCATTTACATACTAAAGTAACAGAAAGGTTAGTGGGTACATGTGTGATCAAAGATGTCTTATTCTTTGGGAGTGTGAGCAGAGAATTTTCTATTAAGAAAGGCCAAGGCTAAAATAGTGTATCTGAGGGCAAGACTGCCACAGTAAGTTAGACTGGAAGAAAATCAGATTTCAACTGGAAGAAGGAACCTTGACAAGAAGGAAAAGTTCCAAGGTGTAAAATGTGTAACCAGTTTTTCATCTGTGTGCATACTAGAAACTAACTTTGTCCTGTGTACCATGCTCTGGAGCATTATTAAAGTGTGACAGTACTGTAAGTGATTTTTGTCTCGTTCTTCTTTGCCAGAGTGGAATTACAAAATTGCCATGACAATGCCACAAACACTATGTTGCATCACCCGAATGTCTTATTTTCTCTGTCCTTTGGTGTGTAGAAAACAGCAACAAGGGAACCAGGTTAGCTTTTGTCTGTAAAAAATAACTTCTTTTTCGTAAGCATTTTACTTAACAGAACAGCCTTCCTCAAGAGATTCATCACTGCTTTCATAAACTTTTTTTTGTTCAGAATCTATGGACCATCAGTCATTGCTATTTTTTATGAAAGGAATGATGGCTGTAAATTACCATGCATGACATATTGACAAACCCATTTGCGGTCTTTGTGGAGAAGGAGCACTGTCATACAGCAAAAGGCATTGTGGAGGGGTGGATGGAGTGATCGACAGGCAGGGGAGGGACCAGGAGACTTGGTGGAAAATGATTGAAATAGTCAATAAAAAAAGAGGGAGGAAGGGTGAGAGATAAAAAAGATATAAAGAAGCATTTTTCCATGTCTGTGGTCAAAGCCACAGACATAGAAAAGGTCATAATTGATAATGTGGCTCTGTAAGTGGCAATGTATGTCTCTCTCCACTTTTATCCAAATTTAGTATTTCATCAGACTGGATTGTTATGATTTCTTGTCAATACATTCATGTCCTCAAGAGTGTAAATCATACTAACACTGATTTTTCACCAGAAAAAAGTCTTAACTTTTATCTAATGAAGTGAAATATCTTGACATGTATTGCACAAAGATTTTGCACATTCACAGTTCCCAGAAGTCTCGTCCGAATAATGAACAAGCTTAATTGAGATGAAGATAATAAACATTTTACCTGCTAACAAAATAACATATTAGCAATGTTGTTGTGAGCATTCTTGAGTTTTACTATTAGTGTAAAGCACTATCACACAGAGACACTGGTAGCCTTGTCCATATTATTTATCCTCAAAGCTATAGCCATTATTCTGCTTTCTTTAAATAACTTGAACATGTAATTACTTTTGCAGCATGTAATGGCATGAAATGATGCATCTAATCAACAGCATTATCTACCTACATCTTTTACATTTCAAACTAATTACTATATTAAATGACAAATTACATAGCAGTAAATATAGTAAATGCAGTATACGGTTCTATCTATGTTTAAAGCTTTTAGAAGCTTCTGTTTGTAGTGACTAATAATCCAATAAAATGTTTTGACCCATGGGCAGCATCCATGATGATGGCGTGCTGACTGTCATAGATGATCCATTTGCAGAAATAAATAAGACATTAACACTGATGGAGCTGTCTATTATGAATTTTAGGTTTTCATTCACCATATTCTGCATTTAGAGAAATGCTCCCAGCTGTAATGATAATCACACATTATGTCCCAGCCAGATGACAGTGACTGAGACATAATAGTGACACATGTTGACAGCCAGATATAGAAAGCAATTTGTCTTTATGAAAAAAAAAAATGTTTCGCTAGACTCTGAAAGATTTTTTTTTTCTTCATATAGGCCTAGTAAACATCACCATCACTACACATGAACTGCAATCATTACAATGGAAAGTAGACAGTACCTTAGAAGGAACCAAACTATAGGAACTGTCTCTACAGGTTGGAGGTAAAATGAGGCAGAGAAGGATGATTAAGGAAATACAACTATATTAAAGTGTGAAACATGCTTGGGGGCTCAGTTTTCTTTATCATTTACATTTGGTCAAAACATTTGGACTAAGAACTTCTACAGCATAGTTTGGCTGAAAGGAATTTTTCCAGGACATCTTTCAGCAGGTGCTCTCAGGCAGCAAACAAGCATAAAAACTTGCAAGGAGGCAGGAGCACTTTGATGGTTATGTAATACTGACTTCATTCTTGAATTGACGCTCTAGCAAAAGTGTGCTGCCTANAACTTGCAAGGAGGCAGGAGCACTTTGATGGTTATGTAATACCGGTACTGACTTCATTCTTGAATTGACGCTCTAGCAAAAGTGTGCTGCCTGTGATGCATGCTGTAAAGACTAAACCAAATCACCTCATCTAAACCTTCTGGGGCACCTAGATGTACAAACAAATTCATGTAAAAAATGAAATGTACAAATATAAAATCTTACATATTTCTGTGCTACATAACTGTCAGAGTACTTCTGCCTCTTTACAATTTTTATGCTTCTTTAACTGTCTATAATACAAGTGTAATGTCTTTTTTGTAAAGAATGCAAAAGTCATTTACTGCGCAAACCAAACCCAACCCTGAACTTGATATGTTCCTTATACAGCGACACATATTTCAAGGTTGTGTGATCTGGCAACAGTAAAACTGAAGTGTGCCAAGTTTATACAGAAAAATTCAATAAGAGTAAAAAGGTAAACTGTAATTACAGGGGTTTGGGTGTCTTTTAGTGGAGTTAGACCATCTCTGTAAAGGTGTTCAACTTTTTTGAATACACGTTTTTACATTATCCTTATATGGTATTGTATATAGCTCAGACAAGAAATCTAAATGTAATCATTCTTGCATGTTGTCTGAGCCCTGTAATATGTCAGCACCCATTAAGATGATTTCTAAGTGAACTGTGGCAAAAGCAGTGTAACTTTTTCCACATTTGTGTCATAAACTCTTATGTCTGACACATTATCTAACAAAATAAAAGGAAAGCAACTGCATGCTAGAAATGTTAAGAGCTGCTTATATATAAATGAACTCTCCTTCTCCCATGCGTTTGTCCAGTGTTTCCACTTCTATGTAAGAGGTCAATCAGTGGAATTAAGGCAGACTGTAAGTCAGTGTTTGTAGTTTTACTTAGGGTATTCAGTGAAGAATACACAGACTAAAAGGCTACCACCATCTAGAGAAGGAGGGGGGCACTGTCTGGCTATGAGAAACGGAAAGACATTCGAAAGGGAGGCAGGGAGGGAGAGAGGGAGACAGAAAGACTGAGATAAGTTCAGCACCACGGACAGCGAACCAGAGAGCTGGAGAAGAGAAATCGCTTCAGTGGATTTGAGCTGCGCACTGTCATGCCTCCGTGAACTCCTGGAGCCTATACTGTACAATACATTCGCTCTCGTGCTGTGCAGGTGGAGATACATTTGTTGTTGTTTTGTTTGTTTGTTTGGTTTTTTTTTGTCTGGGAATCGCAAAACAAGGAAGCGAGATAGCTGCAGAGAGAAGTGCGTTTTGCTTGCATGCCCAGGCCAGCCTGATTGTCGGCGCGATCCTTATCATCTCTAGATAGACGTAGCCTACAGAAAGAGAGAGAGACATACACAGAGAGATACGGAGAGAGAGAGAGAGATAGAGCGAGAGAGAGGGGGGGGGGGNAAGAGAGAGAGACATACACAGAGAGATACGGAGAGAGAGAGATAGAGCGAGAGAGAGGGAGGGGGGCATACACAGAGAGATACAGGGAGGGAGAGAGGAAAGATAGAGTAAGAGTGAGAGAGCGAGACTGTGAAAGCGAGAGAGTCTGTGCAGCCAGGCTCCTCTCTGCCAGTCCTCAACAACGAACCGAGTCTGACGGACCGACCGGCGTTACCACCTGGCTGTTATTTTTTTTTCTTCCAGTGTTTCCTCTCCCACTCTTCGTCTGCTGCGTCCTCACTGGCCGTGAAGATGCACCGGCACCGTCCTGCCCAGGGATTGACGTTGTTGTGGCCGATCTCTATGTGGATTTTCTGCCATGTCAACGGTGTGCATGGAGCTTTGCCAACAACCCGTAAGTTTTTTTTTAATTCTTGTTTTCTCTCTCTTCCCCCCGCTTTTCTGCTTTTGAGTGCGACTCCAAGCTCTGATCGAGTTAAATTGAACAGTAATGGCAGGGAGATTGAGACTGTCTCTGCAGCAGAGCAGGTGAGGCAGGGACGGTGCGTACACCGGCGAGGCTGCAGGTATCCCGTCGGTAGTGCCAGCTGGCGCCTTTGGGAGACGCAAAGCCAGGTTGCACGGGCGAAAGGGAAGAGAGAGGGGGCGGGGAGGGGAGCGGGGATTTACCTTCTGAGTTTGAATTTACACGTGTTAACTCCTGCGGATCTCTGCTCTATAGATTCTAGAAAATCATCAGAGATTTTCTGCCCTTTGGCTGAGTTTGACGATTTGAGTGCTGATTTACATTACAGTTGTGCTTTTTAAATTTATGTTTCAGTTTCATTCCTGGGGCAGAGTGCATTGGCGTGAGTGAAATCATTTCACGTTATTTTCTCAGACCTTTTAGGATTTTTGGATTAACGTTATATAAGAACATTGGATTTGTTTTTCAGCCCATTTGCACCGTTTTTGCCCAAAGATATCCCAGTACAGACGTTTTGTGGAATCTCAAAATTTTAAGAAGGGGGTTATGGTTTAATGGTTTAATAGATGCGCCATAAGAGTTTTATCAGCGATTCATACGGATATTAAATATTTCTGATCTTGAGCTTTTTAGTTTTTAATCTATTTGCTTCTACAGTGAATTTGTACTAGTCCCTCCCTTCGTTTACAGGGCCCTTGTAACGAACCATATGTTAGGATAAGGGAAGGAAAACTTTTAGGGTACTTTAAGGCTGGTTCGGATGATGATGCATACCTACAAACCATAAGATAAAGAAATTACATGTAGTGTACCGTCAGACATCATGCCAAACTTGTAGATAATTCATTTTAATTTTTATTATAATTTTAAAAGTTTTCACAAGTCACTCGTATATACTTAATATAGGCTTAACCTTACTTATTTCTTTCACATTCCAGCTGTGCGATGTGGAGTTTTAATGTGCCATTTATTGGTCCTATCTATCTCTAAAGGAGCAGTTACGATTCGTTTAATATTTTACTGAAACACTCCATGACTTGGTTTTGTGTCACTCTGTTGCTGACAGTGACAGAGCCAGTACTCTGAGGGTTTAGTGTAGCTGATTCCAGGCATTCTTGGTCCCGGATGAATGTGTTCTGGACGTGCCTCATAAATCATCCCATCCGACAGACAACAATCAAAAGAACCACTGCCATCCGCTTGTGCGTTGTGTGAGCCTGCAGCAACGTCTGTGTGCTACAGAGGAGAAAAGAAGAGGGAGTGAGCATGGTTTGCACAGAAGAGCGACCTCACTGCCAATAGATGTCATAACAGAAACACTTTCCTTATAAAACTTCATTGATCACCTTATGGAAATACCTAGTCATCTTGCCCCCTTCCATTGGCAGGTCCGACTGGGTCAAGCTCAGTGTTCCTGCAGCAAGTAGAGATTCAGTATCATATTCAACCACTTCAGGTGGTATACAGACACAGGGCTTGTTTAGTTGAATATGCTAGCTTCATCTGCCTTACTCATTGATCCTTTATCTGACTAAGGGTTGTACAAGTTGGAATCCATCATCGTGACCATGGATCTGAAATATCAGCAGCCTAACTGTGCTGTATATTGATAGATCCATGCTGTGGTGCTGTCTGTGGTGCTGAAGTGGTACACTGATTTGTAATTGCATCTTTTTCTTCCAGTCTTGCCCATCTGTTTTGTCTTGGATCTATAATTTTATTTAAACAACGTGATACACATCAGGCTGCAGACCTATATTTGATATGATGCGACGATCCTCATCTGATCAGACCTATTTTTTCCATAATTGTCTATACTGTAGACTGAGAGATTAAACAAGTGTGAAACTATGAACACAACAGATATGATAAATTCTCTCATTGGGTTAACTTGTAGATCAGAAATAAAAGTCATATTAAAATTTTTCTGAGGTCTGGAATCTCCTCAAAGACCCCTTAGGGTCCCTGGACTCGAAGTTGAGAACAACTGCTCTGAGCTATATATTATAAAACTCAAATCTATACTGTATTGGAGCCTGTATATCGTATAGAGTAGAGTCATTGTTATGATCAAAGTGACACGTAACATTATGTAGTCATGAGAGTGGGAAGATCATAGAGACACACTACTGCATGTAATATTTCTGTTATAATGCAGTGATCGTTCAGCAGCATATGTGCTACTGAATATGCATACCCAGACCAAGCCACTTAAGTACCAAAGAATTTAGGGGAGACATGACCATGGACAGTTTTTACTGCCGATGCTTGGTGTGATCTGGGTGTGAAGCAGTTAAAGTGACTTATCTTACACCAGCTCATCACACTCAGTTACTCCAGTTACATAATTCAGGGTAACAATATACGCCATCAAAACCATGGTGTGTTTTGAAAAATAAGCATTATTAAAATGCTTAATGTGCACATCCATTAAAAGAATAGGCCACAAAATATGTACTTAACTTCAAAGCAATTTTGCAGTGCTAATCCTACTCCTCCCACTGAGACCCATCCCCATTAAAATTTATATATATATATATACACCTGTTGATTCTATAGTATAACTGGAAAGTCTATTTGAATTATAAGAATAATAAGTTCTTTAAAATGATTTAAAAATTGTAAATAATTTTTACATACGTGCATCAGAAAACATAAGGCATGAATACAACACAAAAGTAAGTGTGGAGAAAGATCAGAACAGTATTTTCAAGAAATAGAAAAGTGAGAGTGGGAAAGAGTGAGCAAGATAGTCAAACAAATAACATGTTGAAATGGGCCAGAAGTTCTACCCCTGAGCTTAGATCTGCATGCTGACTTTATCCCACCTCAGGAACTGGATGGGAACCACTTGGGGGAACAGACAATATCATTGTGACCAGTGGTCTGAGGCGTGGACTAAAAAAGATTAACATTCCCATCTTGGTGGGACAAATACATTGATACACTAAAAGTCAGTGGGCTGGTTTACCCACTGACTGTGTTGTGTCTCCACACCAATGACGAGTGAGGTATGCATACCAATTTTAAGAGAAAGGGAGAAGAGTAAAAGCAAAGATTTGTCTGTGTGCGTTGTTCACCTTTGTGTATGTGTTTGTTGGTACATGTGACTGTATGTTGAGCTATTATAAACAGATATTTTTCCCATGTGGCCTTGACTTGAAACATTTCTCAATTTTATGTTGCATTCCTCCATCACTTAATTGGCTAATATGATGATATCAAGTTGCTTAAGATCTATCATGCTGCAACCAAATTTAACGCACACACATGCATATAAGATCACCCGTAAATAAAACACCCATTAACACATGTATGTATAGCCCCACAAACGCCCACACAGATGAAGGAAAGTGGGTTGCATTTGACCTTGTACCTGAGCTGTGCGCTCTAATGAGTTGTCACTGTACAGTATGTAAATGTGTTGCTGTAATGTAACTGAGGCAAGGTCTCCTACCACCTACTAAAATGTCCCAATGATTATGGGAGATTATTTATTTCCATTAGCAATTCAAATCAACCCATATCTTTAATTAAGATGTTTCTGACAGAAATATTAGTATAGTATAGCATAGTGTACTTTGTATGATTTATATTATTTATTTATATTTTATTTTATGACATGATATCACAGTTTTCCCATATCTCATTTTTTGAAAAAACATGTTTTCTTATCAAACTTAAATTCATCTGCTTTACATTACATCTCCATTCATTACTCACAGTGTAAAGGACACTGCTTACATTTTCAAAATATAACAAAAGTGTAAGAAAAGTGAAAAATGTGCCTTTAAGTTAGTCTTAGTGACACTGTAGGTGGCTAAATAGGATGCTTCTAGAGTCTGTCTGATATAGAATCAGATTACCCTTTTCTCATCTCATTAAGCATGCCAGGCTGTTTGACATAGACATCAGTCTGTTTGCACCTCCAGGGCCACACAGGACAAGTCAGGGTTTCCTGGTCCTCGATATAATTCATTTTGTACCCTGTCAAACAGAATGAAATACTTCAATACTTGCATCCTGTCGTCAACGCAAATGTTCTTTGTCGAGTTTAAAGAATTCTCAATATTTCACTGAGCCCTGTAGTTTTATCCTTCTATATTAAGGTGGCTAATTTTAAGAATCGACTAGTTGGCTTCACAACAACAATTCTACCATAGTGCTTTAGTAACACTGATAAATGCAATATTGCTTTATAGTCAATAAATGACTCATTCTGCATCATTAATACAGTATATCATCAGTCAGTGTTGGAAACATGTCAATGAGTTGTGTTCTTATTTGTAGGAAAAACACACACAATATAGTTGCTATTTCCTTTCTCTCAGGTAAACCTGGTGCCAGTCTTGCGTGTGTGTGGAATGTGATGGTTCCCATTAGGAGGTGGTAATAATAGGATTAAGGCTGGAGGAAGCAGACTGGTTTGGCTCAGATTAGATCAGCTCAATACTTGTTTAGCTATGTTTGACCCCTGTGTATCTATGTACGTGTGCACTTGCCTTGTGTTTTGGGTGTGTGTGTGTGTGTGTGTCTGCATTGGTAGATTTATCATGCAGCAAGACAAGTGAGGCAGGGTTAGGAAACAAGGTCTAGTTGTTAATTGCACTGCCATTTCTCTCATCCACCCTGTCTTCCTGTGTCTAAATTGCTCTCTTCCTCCTTTTTAAAAAATCTATTGTTCCTTTGCACTCCCCATTGTCAATAAATCTCCTTTCCCTAATTCTACCTTTGTGTCTCTCTTGCTCTTCTCTCCTGTATTCTCATTTTAAAAATCTAATTAACAAAAAATACCTGCTCCCTTTCTCACACACACACACACACACACACACACACACACACACACACACACACACACACACACACACACACACACACACACACACACACACACACACACACACACACACACACACACCAACTCCTCCTGTGCTTTATCCACAGATTGTCCATTTTTAATTTTACCCTGTTTTTTTTAAGTATCCTTAATTCGTTCAATCCCTATTTGGCTCACCTCAGTGGTTTTATCATCTGACCATAATCACTGTCCTGCCTCCTTGTCTTTTTTTCTTTTTTTTTTATTAATTCACCAGGTTTCTCACAATCTGTCCCCTCCTCTCTCTACTGATGACAAATATCTCTACTAGCTTCTTTTTGAGGAAGTAAAACAGGGTTATCTGTTTTGTCTATGAAAACTCATAAAACAGCACCTGCACTGTATGTGTGTGTGCACTCAATGGTCTTAACAGATGGACATAGATTGCAATGAAACACACAGCCACACTATATCCTCTTTCACTCAGACACAACTATTATAGTTTTCCTTCCCAATCAGCATATTAATATTTTATTCCACTAAAATTCAAATTCTTGACTTTGCTTTTGAGACAAAAATACTACAGATCTACTGCATGAACCATTTTGTTTTTATAGCAGAAGAAATAAGTGCTAACTTATTAGTGCTAACTAATAACTGCTTCATTTCATAGCAGACTATGATTAATCCATATGAATATGACAAAAATATCTTCAAAACTTTCATTGCAACACATGATAGTAAACTGAGTGAAAAGCCTGCACTCTGGGGTTTTTAAAATGATGTATTTAGACATGTGCAACTTAATAAATCACTATAACACTCATATTCACGTTTCCATATTCTCAATGTAACAGATCACAAGCATCACATGCAGAGTCATTGCCACAATAACGTGGCGGTATTCATCTTTTTTATTTTTTTAACTTAGTTTCCAGCTTTATATTTGGACTACTGTGTTGGTCTCCTTGAAGAATGAAATTCTTCTCTGGGAATTAAATGTTACTGCGACACTATCTATGTTACAGCATGGGAGCAAGGCCACAGTGATCCAAACGTACACTGACAAGTCATGCAGCATAATTCCCTTAACAATGTCAGTAAAGTAACATGCACACACACTCCTACATGTACAGGGGCACACACCATGCAGCTCACATGGACTACCTCTCTTTTTCACTTGCTCTGTCCTCCACTGCCCTCCTCAGCACACAACCTGTCCAGATCATCGAATATTACTGAGTTCATACTCATTAATTTAAAAGTTAATAATAAGGACTGTAATTCGAGTGTGTAAATCTTTAGNGTGTGTGTGTGTGTGTGTGTGTGTGTGTGTGTGTGTGTGTGTGTGTGTGTGTGTGTGTGTGTGCATGTGTGAGTACAGTGCAAGATCTGAAAGTTATTCTAGTGGAATGTGTTCTTATTAGAACCCGTCAGAATCTGTCCACTTCGTTAGACAAGGCTCTGTGAGATGGAGAGTAGGATGGCAGGATAGGAGGAGGAAGAGAGGAGGAGAATAGAGGGGGTGGCATTTATCAGAAAAGAGAGAAGGATGAGGAGAGACAGCTCGAGGAAAGATGGTCAGGAGGCAAGGATTTTCTCTGACACCTTGTCGTTCAATATTACCGTTGTTATTATAATCTGTAGCTACATCGGAGTACAGCCATTGCATTGAATGGACCACACTATGTCACCTAATACTGAAATTCCCTCTAGTGATATCTAACTGTTTTACAGCTTGATTGATCATGTAACAGCCTTCATAATTGCTTTTTCAGATGATTTGGAAATCCAATTGGAAACCACTTATCGTACATCGTCATCATCATCATCATTTTAATCTTATTTTGAAGTTATTTTAATTCAGTGAAATCAGCTTTATATTAATAGTCAGAAAAAGCTACAGACCTAAAATTAATCTTGGGAGTGCCAGATTTCAGTTGCATCAAGGCACAGGAGGTGGTGGAAACTTAAAACGGTCTCAACAAACCAAATCATCAGTGTTAAAAAAATTCAGTGTTAAAACAGAGTCAAAAGCAGCACAAATTAAAACTGGTCTTTCACTTCCGTTAGCAGCAGGGAGGAGATTTAGACACACTGGCTTAAGCAGTGTTATACCACTTGTACTACAGGAGTTGCTAAAACAATGACATTTACCCCGCACTAGTTTCCCACCCATGAATACTGCCAAGCATGTTCATAGCAGCTGGCTAAGCTGCAGCCAGGGCCTGAGTCCAAGTGACTGTCCGGGTGGGCGAGTATTTCTAATCAGGTGTTGCTGGTCTTCTGTTTTTCATTATCCAAACCACATTTATAAATGTGGTAAAATAGCTAATAATGTGAATGTGCATATTAATGTGGCTGAAAATCCATTATATTATGATTAGGTGATATTATGATTAGCTTCAGTTGTCATTGATAATATTTTAATTACAATGGCATTTGACTGTTCTGTTACACGTTGTATTGTAGTATAGGTGTTGTAATTACTGTGAAGCACAGCTTGTCATCAGTCATCAATTTATTTTAAACTAAAACACTATGGTTAATGTGTGGCTGTACAGTTTAGTTTTCATTGCCCCTAAGAAGATTCCCTTGCCATGTAAAGGAAGTGAACTCCTCAGTGGTCTGTTCCAAGATTGTATGTTTTTTGTCATATCTATTGTGCTTTTGTGTTTGCTTTAAATCCAAGCACATTAATCCTCAGTCCAAGTCCTACTGCTAATGAATCCATGGACTACTATTATAAGAAATAGAAGTTTTTAATACTTATTTCGAACTTTGTCCTAATCTCACATAACTAAGCTCACTGACTGGGAAAGCAAGAGTGATTCTAATGCAAAGACCTATAGGTTTAAAAAAGAAACATCATGCACATTTTATGGTCTATATTTTTTATTCTGGGGCTCAACTGGGATATTGGTACAAAAAAATGCAACAACTTAATCATCTGATACTAGCTCTTTATGCAGCCCCTCAGTTCAGCTTCTATCTGAAATAGGCTGTTTTAGCTTCTGTCTGGTATCTGGAATAAACTAATATTTGTAAGATTTCACTTGTACTTATTCTTTATGCAAAGTCAACTACAATAGTATATAAACAGTATATAAATGACAGATAATTGCAAAAAGCACCTTATGTCCATATTAAGAAAAATTACATAAAAAACGGGACGCCGAGCGACCCGCGAGCCCCGGCCAGCACCAAGGCATAAAATACAGCTTAGCTGTTGGTCTGCCATCATCTGCGCTAACAACCAAGCTCCACCACGGTGGGCGTGACTATGAAAAATAAGTGACATGTCTATGTAATGCTGTCACAGATTTCAGATAAGAGGCGTTTTCTGCACCTCTTGTCTATCACTGTATGCTGCATGCATCAGACAAGCTGTGCAGCTTTCAAACCTAGCATACAAAAAAAAAAAACATACTGACCTATCTTATTTTGGAAAAAACCCCAGAAAAAACGTTTTTTGATTGCATGGAATGTTTAAGCTATATGAGTCGTAAAAAATTTGTTAGCACACAAATCAAATAAAATTAAAAAATGTAGTGCCCTTTTTATTGTCTCATTGTGAATATGTATCCTTTGTGTATATATACATATATATATATATATATCTTTAACTTAGTTTTTGTAACATGGAAAAACTGTTTGCCTATGCATTTGCCATAAATGTGCTTTGCATACTGTATCATTACATCAAGGTATCAGAAACATCAACATGGCAGAAGGCAATAATTATTTTTTCAGGATACCAGTGAATGACTAAATGAGGTTGGCATGAAAAACACTGATTAATCATACATACATAATTTAGTAAAATTGAATATATTACATCGTGAGGACAGTGATTTAATGAGACTATGAGCTTATTGCATTAACTAATTAGTTACTGCTCATGTAAAAATAATCAGCATACATTATTAAGTCATTAGCGGAATGTTGTTGCCATAAAAAGCTGTAAATCTTGCATTATGTACAGTAGAGTTGCATCGACTTGTTGTCACCGGAGAATTAAACTGTTGCTTTATGCTCATGTCCCTCTTTCAGTTTAACCTATATTCTGCAACATTAACCCTTTGATCTGCACATGCCTGATGAGTAACATGATGAAGCTGGGGATTACACATTAAAAACTGCAGCACAACATCTGTTCAACTATCTCAATCATGTACACGAAGACACACGCACACAGAGCCATACTCTTTTCACTGATATCAAGTCTCCCTTATCTTTCTCTCTCCATCTTTTTGTCACTAGGTAGGTCACCATTTATACACTAGGTAAAATGTCAAAATGGGTATGGGAGAGGAATTTTGTGTGTTTATCAGTCCATACATGTATGTACATGTGCATCCACTTCTGTCATAATGGATGTTGGAAATCTAGCCACCAGCTCATGTGGAAGAGTGCTGTGGAAAAGGGCATTGTGCCGCAGCTAAGACAAATGTTGTTATTACTCTCAGCCTTTGCATTCAATTTGTTTTTTAAGCCGGTTGAATACCCCATTTACAGGCCAAGATTAAGTGAATTAATCTTTGGGCTACTTTCATTGAAGAAACACACCTCTTTTTTCTCTTTGGACTCAGAGGGAAAGCATAGAGGCACAGTGGGAACATTATGTAGCCAGCCAGTCACTTGGAAAGCATAACCACTGTCGTTCAGTGTACCTATCTCTCAGTATTGGAAAGCTATGTATGTGCACTTAGTCTGTGTTGAATGTTTGTGGAAACAAAGTGGCGAGAAAATGAAGAGGTGAGGAAATGTAACTAGGAAGGCAAATGGGAGTTCTGTGCCTTCTTTAATGAGTACAACACTGCTTCCAATAGACTTGGCTAACTCTGTCTATGTATGTGTGTGTTTGGATCTGTTGCTCTATGCTGTAAATGGACAAATGTTCATTGTGTTTCCTGGATGTGCATGAATGAACATGTGTGTTAGGGAATGGATTTGTGTGTGTGTGTGTGTGTTTATGTGTGTGCATGCATTGTGTGCATATGTTCTTGTGGAGTGTGTGGATAGGCTCACCCAGGAGGAAACAGTGGTTAAAGTATAGAGTAATTGGGATGTCAGACAGGTCTGGTCTCTTGCAGTCTTGGAACAACTTTCATCTGAATTGTTTTTTTTTTT
>JANJYP010137276.1:0-11889 GCA_024605115.1 Rastrelliger brachysoma | reverse complement strand
GTGACAGCCTGATGATTTACCACCACAGGTCTGCGTTTTTTAACGAGTCAGAGGAGCCTGCCCAGATGGATGGATAAGTTGGACCCATGGGAGCCATACAAGCTCCTATAGAGAGGTCCCTGAACTGCATAACTCTGCCCCAGAGACAGTACTGCAACCAGGGTGTCGGCCTGGGCTGGGGTTGTTCTCTGGTGTGACGAATGGGACACCTGAGCCAAACTGTAACACCACCAGCGTGGTGGGTCCCCCTAATCACTCTGGCTGCCCAACTTCCAGCTTCGAGTTTCAGATTCCTGGGGGTGTGATGGTGGAGCACTGGCTCAGTGGGTCTGAGGTGTCTGGTTTGCTTTAACAACAAACATTTACGGAGACTCCTGCACATACCACTCAGTGTTGCTACAATACCCATACACAACTTAAACAGGCAAATGAGCAAATGAATACATGCAATCATAAACGCACACNCACACACACACACACACACACACACACACACACACACACACACATACACACATACACACAAAACAAATGTGCCTCATGCCCAACGCTCCTGGGCCTCATAACTGTAACTGCAATGAAGTTACAGGGCAAATCACAGCCAACCTGGGTCTCACACTGGATCAGGATAACAGTTTACAAGACTGGGCTTCACCCAGCAGATGGTGGACACTGGAATTTTTTGAAATATGATCACTTATATGGTAGATGATGCTCCTCCAACAAAGCAAAATTTATAGAGAAAATATACCAGCTGTTGCTCTCCATTCAAATTTCTAGCGAGGCCACTTTAAAGTCCCCATGCAATAACAAGTTTTAGGAAGTAGTATTATTAGCTCCTTACATACACAGCATCCTCATGATCAAATAAACCTTGGCAGAAAATGAAATGCCCAGTGAATAAACACTACTCTAAATTTGTCATTGACAGTTCAAGTTGGCCTACTTTGTGGATATAAGGGGGCAGAATTTAATGCTTGGTGATACAGCACTCTGTTGACATGGCAAACTATCAGTTTACCATATTAATTGAACATCTAATAGCTTGCATAGAGCAGATGGCCTGAGGTGAAACATGTCCTGCCCCCTCTCTTTGGGTTTTATTTCTGGATCAGCTGGAGGAGGTGGGGGCTGAGGATGGTCTCTCTGCCCAGGACTAAAGCCTCCCTGTTAGGGCACATGAGACCCACTCCTCCCCTCATCTTTGCCGACATCCACCACTGCCAAATTTAGGTGAGGGGAAAACTACGCAGGGAGATATTTCAGTAAACTCTGTGTCAATAGTGATTTGTGCCAAACCAAACTCCATTTGCACTTGTTTCTCTCCTTAATCGCTCATCTAAACAAGCTTGAGGGTTGGTGGGAAAGGAGGAAGAAGGGCAAGGGGGCGGGAGGTGGAAAGGTGAGGAGGCAAGAAAGGGGGAGTGGATGGGGGTTTGACAAAATAAATGCATGAATGCCGCCTTTGACTGACTGGCATCTTTGAAGTGAGCTATAATTGCAGCCCTCTTGTCCAGCAGTGGAGCCTGTGGCAAGCCAGGCCCTGGCCATGCTGAGATGTCTGGCTACAGCACTGAGGAAACGTCATGGCTTGACAATAAACAAAGTCAAGAGGCTTCAATCCCAGCATGATGCAGCATCATGATTTGGTGGGAGCAAAGTGGAACCACACAAAAGAAAATAAGTTATTGCTTCATTTGTAGAAATTCTGCCTTTGTAGAAATTTGGTGTTTAAAACGTTCCATTGCTGAAAGATTGCACTGATACAAAACAAATGCAGGTCTACATTGGGTGCACCACTTAGAAATCCCCCTTGACTAAGAGATGACAGCATGTATAACAAGGTAAGTACCAAAGTGCTATAAGGGCTAAAGAGGATCCTCACAAAGCTCCTTTCACATCAGCACATATCCAGCTATTAGGTAACACTCGAGTCCTCAGCCCTTGCAGAACAGCACTACCTGTGTGTACTGTTCTCTGCAGCTCTCGGAGAAAGCACTGAATATATGAGCATGCGTTTATGTGTTCATGCATGTACGTGTACATGGGTACATATGCGTCAATGGAGAAAAAGGGGGGTCCGGAGACATGAGAGTCGGACGTGGTGGGGAAAAACTCATTTCTGACCATGGTGATGTTTTTCCACTTGGGGGGTGACAGGGTTACATGGCCTGTGATTAATACATGGCTGCTTGATGTCTTATTTAGAAAATAAACCTACCCAGGCCCATGATTATTAGACTGAACTCCCTGAAGAATACCTTACACAATGCACCTTTCAGCTACCCTTCTTAAACTGACTTTTTTTTTTAGCCAAGGGTGTGTTGTCTGGGTTTTTAAATGTTCCACTGCAGTACTTGTGAAAAGGGGAAAACCCAGCTTGGTATTGCATTACAATACTCCTCGGTGTATGCATATGTAACTTTGTACAACTTTTTTAAAACTGGAAAAGTAAACGGAGGAGGGATCAGTTAGGTGTTGCGAGGAGCAGAGCTGTACTTGTCAGGACAGCACTTAAAATGGCTGTTGGGGGTTTCTTGTCCTTTGTTTCATTGATGAGAAGATGGAGAGGCTGATCACCTTGAAGCGGCTATTTTATGTTTTCCTGGATTCAGGCACCGTGCCAAAAATGCATTCCAGGTCGTGCAGATGCAGTGTCCCTCTTTAGTGAGCGGGTATTTTCACAGCCCTGAGAAATGTAAATCAGTTCCTGTGAAAACTGGCTCCAATGAGAACACAGTATCTGCACTTTTGGGTGTCCATTGTCACTCAGATTTCTGTACGAATATAGTATATGTATTTCTGCATATAGATATAGCATGTATCATTATTGACACATGCAATATCTGCATCACCACAATGGTTTTTCATACCCTAACCCTAAACTAAACATGTTGTTAATATAATTCCTGCTCACCCACAGTGTCCTTCTGGTTAGCTCTACAGTAAATCCACTCTATTCTGCACCATGCATCCTCTATATGATATCTGCAGCCGGTGGATTCCCTCCTTGCATGCAAGCCGTGCTGTTGACTGGAGGAATCCAGGCCTCAAGGAGGGGGGGGGGGTAAACTTGGCAACCATCCAAAAAGCTAAAATCCCCCCACCAACCACCAAGTCACACACACAGCCCCTTTCCTCAGAGTACACACACCTGTGCCTGTGTCTGAGCCTCTCTCGACTGCCAGTCTGAACCCCAGGAACCCCAGTGCGGCTCTGCTGCTCTGATCCAACAAAATCTGGAGTTTTCTCTCACATTCAGGTGCTGCACACAGAACATACACATGCACTAATGATTAAACACAAATGCATATGCATTCACATGCCTCAATAAACTGTGCTTTCATGTTGTGAAATCCCTCATGCCACAGTGACTTAAAGCTGAACTTGCTTTGTACTTGTCCAAAATACAAAATGAAATGGGTAGACAGAATATATTTTTTCTTATATTATTATTTCTTTAATTCACATGCATGCTACAATATAACAAAATGTTGAAGCAATATAACAAAAGGTTAAGCACACACATAGTGCTATGAAGGATGTAAGATAATGCCTATATATATCAGCATGTTAGGCAGTAGAAACACACTTTAACAGCTGCAAGTGCTCTTATGAGGAGCAACCACGGTACAAATAATTGATACATGAATTGGCTACTGTATAATCTGTATGTAATAACTCATGTCAGTGCTGTATTGAAAGAAAATGAACCCGCACACACAGTAGATATAAATCCACCTGATGTACTCTGTCCACTCAGCACGTTTTTTTCTTTTTTTTTTTTTTTTAGGGAAAATCTCATTCTGTGTGTGTTGGCAGGGTGGGTTGAAACTGGGGCTTAGTGGGGTGGTCTGTGAACAGAACAAAGAGCGACGAATGCCCCTTCTCACCCTCACCCCTGCCCTTATCACAGAACCAGGTTCACCTTCCCACTCCCAGCCCTTACACTCAGATGGAGGGGTTGAAATTACAGCAGTGCAGGATCCAAATCTCCCTCCATTCTCCACACATGCCAGACAGAGGGGAGGAAAGAATAACAGGCATTACCGCCTCTGGCCTGCCTTTCTCTGTGCCCAAAACTATGGCTCAGCCCCACCAACAGATAATCATTACAGCTCATAAAAACATGGAGGAAAGGAGGGAAATGTAGAGGGAGGAGGACAAAGACAGGAGGGAGAAAGAGAGAAGTGATACTTTGCTGAGTTTAAGGTGGGAGGACAGAAACAAGGAACTGTTAGCAGAAAATGATGCAGAAGTTGAAGCCTGAAAATGAAAACAGGTTGTGAGGTGAAATCAGAAGAAATTGGAACATTAAAAAATGTTATGAAAGGTCTGGGAATTGTTGGGAAGTAGTAAAGTTACATGAAAATAGGGGAAAAAATACCCACAACTGATTATGACTATAAAGAAGAGGCATTAGAGAAGGGGGGTGAGAAAAGACAGCCAAAGGGAGAATAAGGTGACCAATAAATTAAAATGTGAGAGACAACAAAGAGATATGGAATGGAAATGCAGGCTGACTTACATATCAAACATAAAAAGAAAAGAAAATGATGACAGAAGACAGATCTGGATCATATCCAAGTCAAATGAAAAACACACACTTAAGCTGCATGCTGATCACACACGTAGTGCGTCTCTCCACATTTCTTTCATCTGCAGCTCTGAAGCAACAGCCATCATACATGAAAACAGTTCAGGTAATAAAAATGTGGAGGGGTAGATCCCCAAGTCATCCTCAGCCTGCAGACAGCGTGCAGACAGACATAGAACCTGCTTATGCAGAGGGAAGATGTCATACCTGGATGGAAAGCGAGTGGAGACAAGATGAGAAGAAAGTGATGGCAAGGACTCGTGACAGCAGAACATAATGAGTTAAGAAAAAAAGAGGGTTTATTTATTAGGGACATCAATCTTCATGGATATGAGTAAAATGGTTTAAATCTGAAGAGGAAAAAAAGAAACTACATTTCAAATGAGAGCATGTATAACATTTTTAAATGCTTCCTGGACTTAGGATCAAGTTTTATAATATGTACAATATGAGTTTAAGCACACAATGTATTCTAAACTATAAAATGTTACTCTTTGCCTCAACTTTTCTTGTGTGTTAACTGTCTTATTGGAAATAGCTTGTCATTAAGTTCACACACACCAGGACAAAGAGACCTTTTAGCATCTTTTACATCTTGTCTTGTTTTTGAAGTATGATGCACTACCTACAGCTCATGTAATGTCTACTGCCGCACATTTGTACTGTGTGATGACAGAGAGAGAGCAAGAGAAAAAAAAAGAAAGGGAGAGAGAGAGAGAGAGAGAGAGAGAGAGGGAGAGTAAGGTAGAGGTGGCTGTAGCGTGAGTCCAGAGATGTGTTTTGCTGATGTTATCTGGACAGCTGTAAACAATCCTCACTCAGAACAGACTGGCCAAGACACTAGGACATTCTGATTGTAAACTGAAACATACAACCTCAACTCCACAAAAACTCTTATTTGCCTTCCTCTTTTACATTCTGTATATGTATATTTGATATTTTGTTTTTATCAGTATACTTTTTTTTATCTGCCATGTCTTGCGTTCTGTAATGTGTTCTCATCCTTCTCAGTGTGATATACACTTGTGAATCTTGTCTCTTGTTGTGGATGTTATCACTCCTATCATGTTCCCCCTTCTTGTCTTTCTCCTTTTTCAGCTGGTCTTTCTGTATTCGTCATGGCTCACTGCCACTCCATCACACGCACTCTGTCACTGCCATCGTTTTAGTGAAAAAAGACCAGACTTCGCCTAATCTTCTTCATTAACAATTACTTAACCAAAACCTCTGGATTGAACATAACAGCAACCTAGGCCACAACAGGTAACAAGTTGTAAATTTAATTTTATTCAGACTTCACTCTGCAATCTGAGTCTTTGCCTGAGCAGTCATGTTTTTGTATCATACGTCTGTTTATTTTGATTGCAGGGTTAGTGGGTGCATTAGAAACTGTCAAAGACTTGTCATACACTATAGCATATCCACAGTGGTCTCACGGCTGACTGCATCCAGAACGGGAATGCATTGAGAAAGCTTTGCCAAGCTTATCCATCAAACCAGACCCCAACATTTGGTCATGTGAGCCTTGTGTTTCTTGGAGGACTTCTCTTTCCAAAAGCCATGTGTGTGAGTCACAACAGTCACAAAACTAACTTTTCTATGTATTGTATGTTTAATGTGTAAACCTCCAAACACACCTTTCACATATTAACTAAGAAACTCTGCATGCAAACTGCAATGTTTGTGTCTGTTTAGTCAACAAGTCTGCCATATGAAATCAATCAATGATTCAGACACAATTAATATTTCCTGTCCAGACATTTCTTATGAATAATTTATCGAAATGTTCCCTTCAACCCACTGTGTCTACAGTATGTGCACAGGCCCATCTGTACAGTATATGTATACTTGCAATTGAAAGGTGTTGACTAAAATATTGGAGTGGATTATGGAGTGATACATTAGTGGATTTCTGCACAGTAATGACATTCCTCAGTGTCTCTGTTTTCCTCCTGTATTTATTAGTTTTGTACAGTGAAGGTCAGTAGTTTGTTTCAGTGTACAGTAGGCCTCTGTACTTACCTCTCTTTCAAAACAGACAAGACACAAAAAGGAAGGTGGACAGGCGAAAATGAATGAAAAAGACTTGTGAATATTGTGTCCATTTGTCATTCAGTCAAGGAGGAAAAAACACTTAAATGGGCATTTGGAAAACAATGGCTGCAGTGTGGTGGATATATTATATTTATGAGAGTGCGAGCTGAACCAGCATTGGGTTTTGTTACGGAACAGTAGTTCCTGAACTGGACCATTTTCAATAATCACAACACATGGAAATAAATGGAGAAAGGTTGTGAGTAGCATAGGGCCAAGCATTAAAGAAGGGTGAGGGAAAGGAGATCATGTAATGTGAATGTTAAAATGATAAAGGAGGGAGCTTGTTCAGGAAGGAAGGGCATGAGAAGAGAAGACGGGGTAGTAGAGGAGTATGTGTATGGTTGTTCTGCTTGCGGATGTTGTAGATGGTAATGTTATACCTTCTCTGTGTTTTGACATTTGAAGACTAATGGAATAGTTTCATACCAACAAAAACCTAGGCGATTATCAGGCCTCTTTTCTAGATGTAAATAAAGGGCACAGAAACATCACTTTCCCATGACGCTGGTGTTTTTGTACCTGATATCTCCTGCTATTTATTCACATTATAACCACAAATATCTTTATATTTGGTTATAATTATATGTTGTTGCATCTTCTTTTATAAAGGTAAAAATCAATTCCATTGTTAAACATGAGGAGGATTTTTTTAGTATTTGGACCAAAATGAGAGACAGACATAAGATAGACATAAAGTTGTTCCTAAGAGGAAATGCCGTCTGCATAATTTGGATGCGTGCAGATGGTTGAGAGAGAGAGAGAGAGAGAGAGAGNGAGAGAGAGAGAGAGAGAGAGAGAGAGAGAGAGAGGGAGAGAGGGCTAAAAGTTTGTGGGATGGGAATGAGAAAAACATATCCAACCATCCACAGCAACAACAGTGTGTTCTTCTGTGTGTGACCCCAACATGGATCAAGTAATTCCACTTATGTTACTATAGAGGAGAACTGTGTATTACTGAATACATGTTCAAAAAACATTTAAAGTCAGCCAGCTCATATTTGAACTTTGTCACAAATTCATCTCTGGACGTCACACAGATCGCAAGTCTACAACTGTAGTTCCATAAATCAACTGTGCTAAACCGCAGTTTTACACAGAATTTTATTACATAACACCAAGTAAGTTTCAGTTCAGTTTTTTCTCTTTTACAGGATTTCCCTCTTTTGTTTGTCTACTTGTGAGTTCTTTTCACCCCCTCCTTCCCTCTTACGCTTTCCCTTACTCTGCCATTCTTTTGTAGACTGGTCCAGTATAAAGAAAAATGATTATAAATGCTCAAACATGAATAGCATCAAATTAAGTTACCATTATGAATAATCACACCACAGCCAGGCAGCATGTTAAAGAGGAAAGGAGCAATGGTAAAGAAACCACATTCAATGCTGACCCATCTAAATTGACCACATCACTGTATCAACAGTAAATGAAAAACACCAACAATTATAATAGACCATACTAAGCAGTTAGAAATTTGAAAACTGAATATGAGTTCAACACTGATGAATTTGATCATCTGCTTCATCAAGATAGTGCAGAAGTGGTTTGAAAGGTTTAGCTGACCTAATTGATCTGGTGACATCAGCGAGCAGATAAAAAAACTCTCTTCACACTTTGATTCAAATATTGCCTAATCCTGATTGCCATGTGGGTATACATGGTTTGAACTTTACCAACTACATCCCATATACTTAAACCAGTGAGAAGTGTTCAGACAGTTGCTTGCTTATATAAAAAATAGTTTTCAAGGCCTTTAAGAAACTACACATTTTTGATTTTTCAAATAAATCAACCAAATTATGCAACAAAATATAGTGCCATAGTGTTGAAGAGAAAGTGTGTCCAAACCTTAATACATCTTCCAAAATTATCCATATAAACAATCTCAATTGCTACATTTTGATTTGATTTAGGCACTAAAAACAAATTAGCAAATGCCAATAACAGATTTCTTTATTTTTCTTGTCAACAAAGCTCATGTGAAGAGCCAAACAAATACTGAATGTATTGTGTGTGTATACAAGCAAATGTGACTACAGTTTGTTTAGAAATGCTTCCAAAAGAATAATAACAGCTGCTACCATTTTCTCTCTCAGGAGAGCAGTTCCTTGCAAGGCAGACATCATTGTGAATGCACTAGAATATGGTTCATTTTCACAGGAGGTTTTGGTACAAGATAGCTGTAAACAGACCTGCATGCATTTGTTGTAGGGGTGGGTGAAATATACCACAATATTTTGCCACCCAATATAGTATGGATTTTTCAACTCCAAATATCTATATTTTATTAGAATAGTGATTCATATTTCGACATATTGTAAATACAGTATGACTTCCATACCTTCACTCCAATTAATGGCACTGAAGAACCACTGTGCTGTGCGGTGCATGCATTTCATTATTAGAGGGATAGGCTGAGTTACTACCAAAATTACTAACAGCAAGAATGTGTGTCGTAAGAATGTTATTGTGGGTAAAGGGAAGATTTTAAAGGTATGTAGGCATATAGGTGGCTTTACTTAATCTGAGTGGCTAGCCAAGCTAACTGATAGCACTGTTATGGCTGTGAGCAGTTTTGAATGAATTAGGCAATCAGACAATATGAAATAGCAAGATATCACTGCTCTTTGGCATTATCTACCGGGGTAGAGGTACAGAAGTCTTATGTATTCACAACCCATCTAAACATGAGTCACTATATTGTAATTGTTGGATGCTTTCAGTTTTTAGTTCAGTTAATTCAATCCAAGTTAATGGGACACTCACAAGATGTCACCAAAATCACTCTGTCCCTTTAAAACCTTTCAGAAAATGATCTAAATGTATCGAATTGTATCAAATCGTATCATTGGCTGACTAATGTGATATATATTGTATCATGAGCTGAATATCGTGTATTGCGTCATAAGATTAGTATATTGCTACAGCCCTAATGTGTTGCATCTTGTATATCGAACTACTCCTCAAAGACTGAAAATGCGATCATTGACAAACAGGAAGAGGAGCCAAGAACTCCCATATGAACATCACTTGCTTTGTTGACTCATCCATCAATCCTAACAAGGTTTTATGGTTACTGCCACAATATCATACTATTTCCACTTTTACTCCTGGCAGACGAAGATTATAATTATTATTATTAATAAAGTTATATGTCTAACAAAAATAACGATTGTCTTGTGTTGTAAAGAGAGTATCCATTTTTCAATTTTTGTTTTGTTTTTGTCTTGTCCAAGCTTGAACCACTATCTAGCATAATGTTCATTTTCATATTTTTAAAGATTGATAGGATTCACTCGTACTTACAGCTGTTCGTATTTCAGCATCATCTACACAATCTCTCTCACTCTGCTGCACACAAAGATGCCTTTGTGCTCCTCCTTAAATGGGCTGCAACACCTTGATACTCCCCACAAGACAGGCGGCTACAATCTCTCTGTCAAGTGTGATATCATTCATCTAGAACTGATAATGTCTTGGAGTCCACTGCCATCTCTCAGATATGGTTGCTGTGGTCGTTGCCTGACGACGTCTCTGTTGTGGTCATGTTTAGAAGATAAACCAGGTAGTTTCTTGTTTGTATGGTCTGTGGGACAGGTGATAGACTGTGACTTCATGGTTGAGCTATCTTCTTGTTATTTTGGAGTCACATTACAGCCAGCCCTTATAGTGCTACTTTCTAAACTCAGCAGCATATAAACATAAGTTAAATGTCAGGAGAGGTTCAGCTTGATAAGATTTTCATTTAACAGTTTATTTTATTCTATTCATGTATCAGTCCTATCACATTTTGCTCTCCCCAGGGTCCTGGTCAGAAACTGTCAAGTAACTTAATCAAAAACTTTAACTTTTAATGCCAGAATACACAGGTTCATCCTCTGATTTACCTCTCAATTAACCTCCACACTTTCCAGCCTATTTTTCCCTCTTTCCATGTGACCTTTTCACCCCTTCCTCTGTTTTTATATCCCTGCCCCCCTCTTCCAAACACAGGAAACCTGTGCTGGAAAACTCAGCTTGTGTGTCACTCCACTTTAAAGTGAGAGTATCAAGCAGGAAAATAAATATGGGATAGAGAAAGTAGCAACAGAACAAAGTGAAAAAAAAATTGGCGTGGCTGCATAGCTGAGTTCTGGCTGGTGTCCATGTTGACAGAGAGGCTTAAGTTGAGACTGGGAGGACGCTAGCTTTTCAAAAAAGCCGCCTCTGATGCTATCGCATCTTATCACTGTGTTATTAGACTGCCAGGGTTGTGATTGTTGCTTCGATTATTCTGCACAGGGTGTAAGGCAGCCCTCCTGTATTTCCTATCCTTCATTGAGTAATAATTTGGAAACTCCTAAAAGCTTAGTGTGTGCCCACCATGGGAACGATTGTTTCTTTGACTCTCCTGCTCCTCTCTATTTTTATGCTCTTTGATTTGCTTCCAACCAATGCAGGTATCCCTCTGTGTACACTCGCTGATCTCTCACCTGACTAATCCTGCAAAGCTGACAGAATAATTTGTCTGCCAGAGTCGCACGTATCTGCTGAGATCTGTAACTGTGTATCTTTATTGCTAGCCTACAATGAGGGCATCAACAAATGATCAAAAAGCACCGGCAGGATAATAATAATGTTTCCAAACTGTGATCTTCTCTTATAAGTGATGCATTGTAGGATACATGCTGTCAAATGTTCAAACTGATTACATAAAGGTGTGCATCACTGCTTTAATCACACATCAAAGACTCATCATTGTCATGGCGACAGGCTGGTCCATCCCATCTTGTATACTTCAAAGAGGTAGAAAAATTTGACACGCAGACACACTCTCACACAAGTACCTCTCACTTTGTCTCCACACATAAACTGACACACACAGGCAATTTAAGTGGCTCATATCAACAGTGCAAAGATCTTTCAGTGGGTAAACTGATATCACCAGGTACAACTTAAAACACCACACATAGGTGAGCAAGCGTCAAGATGAAAGCTGAAGATTTCCCAACAAGTCTTAGCGGCTTTGTTCTAGAAAGATTCTGAGTGGAGATTTATCTGCTGGAATGTATGGGGAAATCGCAGCCTGCATATTAAGCAGCTTAGAAAGGGGAAAATTCGATACAGAGGACAGATATGTTTAGGTGTATGTGTGTGTGTTGGGGGGGGGGGGGTGTTCAACATTCCTATAAAGTTGCTGTGGGGACAGGCAAGGCTGT
>JANJYP010137260.1:0-12219 GCA_024605115.1 Rastrelliger brachysoma | reverse complement strand
CACACACACACACACACACACACACACATACACACAAACTCGCACATCCCCACAGCTGCACAGAGGCGTCCAGTCAGCACGGCCAGGGGACATGAGAGCCAAAGCCCAAAGATGGAGCATGGACAGTGGCAGCTGGGGAGCTGACAAAGCCCCATTCAGAGGGCCCAGGCCTGGGGACAATGGCTGGGCCAGGCTGAGCCCTCTCCTCCACTCTTCCACCCAAAGATTAATACTTCAGATGGGCTTCCCGGTGGCAGGCAGGGCTAAAAGGAGAGCCCTCCTGTTTGTCACTGGGCATTGTGCAAGTCGCCTGAGAACCAACCTCTTGGATGGGCTTGACAAATGAGAGCCGCCATTGACAGTGAACAGATTGGGCCTGCCACTTTTGTTTTGATTGTGGAGCGGGTATAATCAAGTTATTTGGGCCTTGGGGAGTTTTTGTTTCTCTCTCCTGATGCTCTTGACACTAAAGTCCCACCTTAACAGTCTCTGCTGGCTCAGCTGTGATCTGCTCAAGTTTCTCTTCTCGTTTGTTGTTTCTATTTATCAAAGCTGTATAGAGGGCGCAACAGCAAGAGGAAGTTAATTTACTTGGGTGTGGGAATCTGGATATCTATTCATGTGCCCTACAGAAGGCAGTGCAGGTGCAACAGGTGTAGGTGTGTGTATTCTTGTCATATTCAATAGGGCTAAAGAGCAGTGTTATTGTAATGTTTTCTATGCAGATGTCCCCTGTACACCTGACCTGAATAATGTGTTAAAAGAAGCAGCAGCTCGGGTGTACACCCCCACACATACTATCCCTACCCTTTTCTGCAACCCGCTGAGTGCAGCGCAGGTGTTTAGCCCCCAGCAAGGCAGAATTTCAGGTTAAACTGTAGGAACGCTGCCCCACCTTAACACCGGGAACTGGAAGTAGCCACAGAGTACACAGCGTCACACCTGCACACCTGTGCTCCCAGTGCGTGCGTGTGTGTTTTGCAACTCTGAATACATCACATGATTTCCAATCAGGAAATATTCCACCACAGAGTCTTTTCAGAGAAGAGAGCACACATTCAGTCAGCAGAGCGGTATGCAAATGTCCGTTTAAGCTCCAAAGATAAACAAAACTAAACTAAAATTCATTTTTCCCTCACTACCTAATCTTTGGCTGTTAATCCAACAAGTGAGAGTTAAACATTTGTTTTCATGTGCTGTGACTACAGTAAGGGAGACCAGGGGCCATCTGCTCAGTCTGTCCCTGTGTTATTGCTGTGCATTGACCAGCCATTCTCACGATAAAGGAATGTGCCCTTCTTGTAAACATCTATTACCCCCACCCCAAAGTAACAGAAGCTTCACTGCATTTCCCTGGTCACTCCCATCCCTCCTCTCACGCCCGACTGTCCCTTCATCCACCCAGTCCCATCAACTTCTCATCCAACCCCCCTGAGTCTTTCTACTGCCAGTCTCCCAGTTCCCTTGGCTGCCCAGGGAAGTTCCTCCCCTGGTTCCCACGTAGAATTGAGAGACACGCAGCAAAGACAAGCGCCCTGCTTTTCACCCAAGGCCCACTTCCAGGAATCTGCTTGTGTGAAACTTTGATGCAGCAGAAGGTGCCCTACTTTTAAACTTCATTCTTCTCCCTGGGATTGTTTCAGGGGCTTTAACAAAAGGGGAAAGAGCCTGTGTGCGGGTCAGCAGGGGTGTGTGTGTATGTGCATTTAGGTTATACTCTTGTGCACGTGTTTGCGTGCACGCCTGTGTTTATGCGACAGTGTGTGTGTGTGTGTGTGTGTGTGTGGGTGTGCACGTGAGGGGAAGGCTGGAGGATTATAAAGAGGAAGTGAATGGGAAGTACACACTCAGTGACAAAATAAGAGGGAGACATTCCTTTGCTGCCCCTCCTCTCCTCCCCCGTGCTCCCTCTTTCTCTCCTCTCCCTCCGCTGTGGCAGGGCCCTGGGAAAATCAAACAGGTGGTTTGGGCCTGGCAGGAAAGCTGGCTGGGCCCGGGGTGGGCAGTCCTACAGGCTGCTGGGGGCTATCAAAAGCTCTTAGGCCCAGCTTTAGGCCAGCACTCTGAATGGCCCCGGGCTTCATTATCATGTGAATTCTGGGAACTGCCCCGGGCCCCCAGTAACACCAGTGAGCTGCCCATATGGCGTTCGCTTGGCAACTAGGGAGACCCAGCAACCCCCCCGCTCCCTTCCTGTGCTGCTCCTCCATTCCAACACTCCTGATATCAAAGGAGGACAAGGAGGAGAGGGAGGCAGAGGCCCAGAGCCCCCCTAGCCTCGACCCTCTCCTGGGGGGGCTGGACCACACAGAGCAGTACTGGACAGTCCTTAGGGACCCTGGATAACACCGCTGCCCTACGGGGCACTATAGCTATCCCTGCTCTGGATGGATTTATCCATTGAATTAGCATTAAAGACACATTCTAAAGCTGTCAATTTAGCATCAGAGGCTAAAGCTGTGGCAGATAAAGATGTCGGCAGCCTCTCCACTTCATGAGGGTGCTCCTTCTTCCCCTCCACTCATTTCTGACTAGTGGCACTACAAAATTCATCCATATGTATTTGCATAATATACAGTTTCAGAAGCTTGGCGATGTCACTATTTGCAGGGCTAGTTGATAAGTTGCTGGAGCTGTCCATCATGAACATACCAGAGATAAGTTTAGGACTTTATCATTTTGTCCCTGAGGTAGTCTGATATGTGTTTTGAAATACAAAGATGTGACAAATTAAATGGGTACAGGTCTCAATGCTTGACCCTTATGGTGGAGGGACCTGGTAGCTCTGTGATGTTGCGGGGAGGCATTTCACTGGCATAGTTTAGTTAAATCAGTATAAAGTTGTTTTTACTGATCACCTTTATCCTAAGATGAAACATTTCTATCCTGATGGGAGTAGTCCCTTCCAAGATGTTAATGTTCTCATCCATAGGGCATAAGGGGTCACTAAATGGTTTGATGAGAATGAAAATGATGCAACTCATATGCTGTGGCTTTTACAGTCACATCATTTCACTTATGGTAGATTTTTTTTTTTACTGGTTAGACAGTGCTCTCTACCATTATCATCAAAACCCTTTTGGAGTTCAGAGACTGTAGAATTAGTAACAAGGAGCACTGAAGCTGTTGTGGTGTCATATGGGGGCTCAACACCCCCATCTGTATATTCCAATGTTGCCAATAAACCTAAAACCTAACCAACTGTGAGCTAAATCCAGATGGGAGTATATATGGCTACTCATTTACAATAGCTCTCGAAGAAAATTTCTATTTCAATAAAGAGTTATTGAGGGGAAATAAAAGCTCTTCTAACTAGCAAGCATGTTTAGTGAGAATCAGAAAGCTTTTCATCTTGGTTGCGCACAGGACAATATTGTTCACATGGTTATTTCATCATTTATTTGCACCATCAACTCTTGTCTCGTAATTGTCAGCAAACCATTCCTCTTTTGTGGAGCGTTTTATAATCCAACAGATGAGGGTTAAATAAAAGCAAATGTGCGACACAGCTGATAAGCTACAATAGCTTCCTCCATTTCTGACTCTCCAGCTGTGTTCCATCAAAGGTCGTTCTTGTCAGCAAGGCTTGTGACAGCACAAATTTGTTTGTCAGAATAAACCAAAGTTGAACTCAGCCTGAAAAATTTGTGTAGATTTACTTTGCCCCCATGAGTGAATCCACTGATCAAGTTAACTCATTTCCCCAGTTAAATTTCAGCATTTTGAACAAGCTATTACTGAACCATAGCAACCAAAATGCTATATTATTATCAATACTATCTGTAATGATCTTGCTGTACATTTACATAAACACCCCTCCCCAAAGCAGCCTCCTGTAAGCATTCCGGCTATATTAGCAATGACACAGAAATCCAAATGAGAGCCATCTGAGGTAAATAACCTTGTGAGTCATCTGATTTTCCTGGATGAGGATGAGGACACTTCTACAGAGGAGATGTCACTTAACAACAGAGCAGGAATGCTGCTCCGGCTGCTGCAGTTGGACAGCCACCTGCAACTCAGTGTAGGAGGAGGAAGTGTATGAGCGATGTGTGTTATATGTGCCACATGATCTCATACTGATGAAGAGACGTTGGATGGCTCCGGCATTGTTCATTGTGATTACTATGTGTATGTGTGTGTGTGTGTGTGTGTGTGTGTGTGTGTGTGTGTGTGTGTGTGTGTGTGTGTGTCAGCATGTGTGTGTGATACTTTTACAACACATGTGGATGATCTAGTCAGCTTACTTCACCGCCTGCACCTGTGATGAAGAAGGCGAGGTATGGAAAACAGAAGAAAGCAAAAACAGAGAGGGAGGAAGGGAGGGAGGGAGAGAGGGAGGGAGGGGGTAGGGAGAGAGAGAGAGGGAGGGAGGGAGGGAGGGAGGGACGGAGTGTGTGTGTGTGTGTGTGTGTGCGCGAGAGAGACAGAGAGAGAGAGAGACAGAAAGGTAGAGAGCTGAAAGTGTGATCTGACTTCTGAGGAACTCTACTGGTGATTCATGCTGTTACACATGGAGCGATTCACTCCCTCTGCAGCTGTGCGGGCCACATGCGCAATATGATTTCACAACATCTTCCCTGTCCTTGGAAATTCCTTTTTTTCATGCAGCCCTCTCACCCCCTTAACTCCTGTCAATGTGCTGGCGTTGTTATCCTGAGAGGCAGGTGCACTTCGATTTAGTCATTCTTCTCTTCCCCGAATTGCTCTGTGCTTCACTGAGGCTTTAGTCAGCTAGAAGGACTTGACAAAAAAAAAAATCTCTGTCAGACTCACATGTTTATCATGCAGTAGACTTCACAGTGCTGCTGGTGATGGTGTTGTTGTTATCACTCAGCTCATCACCGCTCCCATTAGATGTCAAACAGCCAGCTGGGAGCAACACAGAGATTTCTCAGCCTTAGAAACTCCAGTGAGTCAGCAATTCTAAGTTTCGGTCCACACATTTTGCCCTGCAGTGTGTGTTTGTTTTTTCTTACAGTATCACGCTCTTTCTAGGATTCAATCTACTCCATGTCCAGTTGTGACCCCAGGGAGCGTCTGGGATCCCACCCAGGATGATGTATGTGTGTTGGGACTGTGATTCATCCTGCAGCTGCCCCCCTGACTTGCTGCAGCTCTGCAACAGCATAGCCAACTGGATGTTCAGACAGACTGCTCTGTTTACAACAAACCCAAGCTCATACTTGCAATATAGAGTAAAGCTGCTTTCACACTTGGACGCGGCAATAGTGTCATGTTCAATTATCCAGGTAATATGATTATTCCAGATTGATTAGGCTGCAATTGCATGAGACTTGTGGTGATGTTTGCTGTCATTGTATGCCAACATCAAATATCATAGAGCATAAATGCTTTGCTGCTAGTGTCTTTGCCAAAGAGTCCACCCTGATTCCTCTGACCACCTAACACCAACGCTGAACAGCACAACAACAGGCTGTGGTGTGTATGTATGAATGGGGCTAAGCTCTAAACCATGACCTGTCATATAGCCAATTGTCACAGACCACCAAATGGAAACACACGTGGGCTACAGACCTTGACTTTTACACATCTGGAAAAAAGGATGATAAATGTGTGATAAACACTGAGATAACTGAGTACAAAGTAGAGTACATAAAAATTTAGTGGTGATAATGGAGCCTATATATGATTAGAATTGTTATCCTCACTTTGTTACTCCTTTGCACACTTTGTGATCATTTTTATTACAGACAAAAAGACCACAGATAAAAACAAGGGACAAAACCTTGAACATTGAGATATTTGAATACTTCAAACGTAGCAGATAAGTTGCAAACCCTTAACACAATACTCGCTACTCTCAGTAGTAACATGTGAAGTCATGACTGGTGTCCAACATCAGTACTTTAGACTGAGTTGTCTGTTTGAGTGCTGAAAGGTAACACTGAATGTTTGTTAATCTGGTAGCTCTTGATTTAAAATAACACTTGACTGTATTTTTATTGGTCTGGTCTTGTTAACAAAACTTTTCATCCTGGCATTAGATTAAAATATTTCATGCAATATTGAGCTCTAATCATGATATTGGCTGTATCTTTAAGATGGTTATGTAAAATATAATGTCTTTTTGTCAACTTCAGGTTACATCTGTAGCAGACTATTCTATTTTTTGAAGGGGCTTGTTATGATCAAGGATATATTTATTATCCCTGAGGGGCAAGTTGTTGTACAGCCAGCAGTAAGTAGAGGAATGAATAAACAGGACAATGAACAAAACATACTATAAAAATCATAAAATAAAACAGCGAACAATAAATATTAAGTAAAAGGAAAATTGCAGTTATTTAAAAGGCCAATTTCAGCAGGAACAAATGACTTTTTAAGTCTACTGATGTTGAATATCTTTATAAAATATGCTTCATGTATCATGTGCCTGTTGCAAACACTTCTGATGACTCAACATTACCACTCAATAACAATAACAGCTGCATTTTTTCTCTGTTAAATGAAAATCAGACTGGATTGATGAATAGAAACAAGTGAAGACAGATGACAGCAGTCAACTTTGTAACAAAATGTAAAAAAAAACAAAAACAGCTCATATTGATGAGCAAGCACCACAGAGACAGGCTGCAGAAAACTTCTTAGGTGTAACCAGATCAGATCAAACATGTCAAATATCTTTACCATGAGACCAATTCTAGGATTACCAGGGCAGGAAAATCCAGTTTTTTTGTTGTTTTTGTTTTTTTTTTTTTTGTTCCATCAGCTATCTTTAATCTTGAATACTGGTTTCCACAGAATGCAACCTGTTTGGTGTAGATACGTAGCTTCTGTTAAGAGCTATATTCATTGTTTCATCAGGCATTTCAATTCTTAATCCCCTTCTCCACCCACCTACTCACACACACACACACACACACACACACACACACACACACACACACACACACACAGAGACACATATACACATCTCTTATCCCTCTTCGCGCCAAAAGAGCCAGCAGGAGAAAGTGAAAGAAAAGAGAATGGGCCTTCGAATGGCAAGGAATGAGAGTTGAGTTGAAGAACAAGTGAGTGAGTTAGAGAATGAGAAAATGAGAGGGAGAGACAGCATGGATTCTTTTCTTTGGGGCCTTAAAGACATGTTTCCCTCAGATGTTGGCTCTTCTTCAGATGCTAATGGTTCACTCTTATTCCCAAGCTGGGCTTTAGCATAACAATGCAGTGGAAGTGAAAGAACTAAACCTCTGCTTTCTTTAAGAAGCCAAAGCTGGGCTTTTCTTGTGGACTAATGCCCCTCTCTCTCTTTGTGCTCCCACTGAAAGGCCTGTGGAACGCAAAGGCAAGGTGATCACAGAGTTTACTTGAAAATGAGACTGAAACAACACATGGGCTCAGGCTAAAATTGCATTGGTGAAGTCATTGAAAGCCAGCAGAAATGACCAAATATAGAGCACTAAGTTAGCTGGCCCTGAGCCAGAGTACTCACTCTCTTGAGTATGATGACAGCAGTCATTTTGAATATTATCAGCTTTTGCTTTTAAAGCTGTACTGAATTATGTCTGTTGGATGAATCCAACCCAAATGTTATGACTGTGTGTCCCGTGCTGACTCCAAGATGCCAGAGTCCCATCTGAAAAGCAGTTGCAAGCCTGAAGGGTTTTTGGATGAACTGCGGTCTGACCTTGACGGGGCCCTAGCAGATACTGTTGTAAGGCCCTGATAGCCTCTGATAGCAAACAGAGAACATATGGTTTTCTGCTTTATCATTTATCAGGAAAGAATGAGCAGGATCATTGGTAAAGGACATGCTGGAGGACACAAGGATACTGTACAGGTCACACTGGCTGCGCCCAGACATGATGACTTTGACTTATCCGTGTTTGTGTTAAGTCAAACTGTTCCTCCTTATTATATGTCATTCAATTTTCTGCCTTTCTGCAAAAGCGGTTCTTTAAAAATTTGGAGTGTTCTCAAAGAGCACATTTTGAGATGTGGTTTAAAGACTGGCTGACATTTTACGACTGCATGTTTATGGCATAGACGATCATAAAAATACTGTATGCTGAAAATATATGTTACTTCAGACAGAATTCACAGTTTTAAAGGAGAAGTCCAGAGTTTTAAACAATTAGTACTCGTATGGAAGTATGATAAAAGATAGGATAAACTTGATTGATTACATGCTGGGAAAATGAAACAGCAGCAAATAAAAGAGACAAGAGAAATAAATCCAAAAAACTAGAAAACTATTATGCATTATTTATTTTTTATGGTTTGTTTAATATGGACAGATGCAATATGCATAGGTAAGCTAGATCAACTGGCTGATGAAAGTATCACAGTGTTTATAGCTAAAACTAATTTGCAATACATACACCAGATAAAACGTGAAAAGTGCAAACAAAAGTTAATAGCAATTCAACATTCACGAGTTGGAATGAAGTGGAAATAGAAGAAATGTTTCCAGGATAAAACACTTTAACTGTGAGATAAAATGTATCACCACTTAAAGTGACGTGTTGACTCTAAAAAATCCAAATGAGGCTTCATCCGTTGTCCCTCAGGCCTGACGATGACAATAGTTGACTAAGTATCCCCCAATTACCAGGTTTTAACCCATTAACACCTCTGATGTTGTCTCTCTTTCTTTCCATGCTTGCAGCTTCCCTCTACTCCCCCTCTCTCTTTATGCAGATGAGCAGTGAGTCCAGGTGCAACACAGAGGAAGTTAGCACCTCCTCAGCACAGCGACACAATCTATTTACATGCAAAACGCTGGACTTAGTCAGTAAATGTGTGAACACAGGTGTGTGTGTGTGAATGGGACGTGGTGGGGTGATGTTGAGCCACTAATCTGTTTGTCCCGACATACTCCGTGTTTGCTCTGATACTGTTGAATCATAGCATTGTGTAAGTAGTTTAGTGTTGTAGAAGAAGGATAGAAGCAGCTCAGGGCTGAAAATATGCCTCTTACAAACACAAGCCTGCATTTACTTATGCTGAATCAAGCTTTTTGTGCTCTTTCATTTGTATATGTGTGTGTAGATTTAGAGGAAGTCAGTGGTGGCACCCAATGTCATTTGAAGCAGAGCGCTGGCGCCACAGCATTGGGCACATCACTCCCTGGTGCCAGGCTCATTTTTATAAGCACTCACTAAATGACACACAGCTGGCGGCATGGAGACAGTTGTCAGTGCCGTCACTACGCCCTAATCTGTCTCTGCCTCTGTGTCTTTCCGTCTCTTTTCCGTCTCTCTCACACTCTGGTGTTCAGCTGGGCTGCCTCCCTTCCTCCTCCCTCCCTTCAGGGTCCAGACTTCGTGGAGCCGAAGCTGCACAAAGTCACTTCCTGGAGCTGGTGCTTACTTCCTTTTCTTTTTGTGGGACTTCCTGTCCTGCCTCTGTGATCAGGCCGGTCAGAGCAGACTCTCTGGGAGAGACTTCCTGATGCACAGACAGCTGGGGAGATAATTCTCTCTTTCTGCTTTTGTCAGGATTTTTCTTTTCGTTCTCTCTTTCTGTGTCTCCAGAGGTCTCTTTTCCCTCTGTAATGTTTTTCCATTTACTCTGCTAAGCTGCAGGTTTATTTTGCTACAACGCAAAGCGAATCTGATCCCCCAGAGATAGATCATCTTCTGAGAGAGCAGGCCTATGAAGGACGGCATCACAGGAAAATGAGCCTAACAGATATCATGCAGCTTAACAATATCAGTCTGAGACACAAAGCACACTTCATACCTGCTGATCTAAAGAGAATATTTTGCAATATCGCACCAGGCTGTCCCATCCATTAGGACTGATGTTCACCTCATCCAGTACCTCACCCTCCCCTCTGGCTTCAAGTGGAGGAATGTAGTGGGTGTGGGTGTGTGGACCATGGTAGCGAGCAGAGACTGGCTCTAGTAGGTACGCCAAGCCCAAGAACAGGCTCTTGTGATGGGGCAGAGCACAGACAGCCTGCAAAGAGGAGGCCTCTGTGGGTGAGCAAACACAGGCCTGCTCTGAAAAAACAGGGAGCAACAGAGAAAAGGAGCATGAGTCAAATGTAGGAGCTGTAGGAGAAAATATAGTTAGATTTTAGACGCCTCTCTGTCTGAGCTCTTGGTGATTTCCATCCTGAAACACATCCCTCATGACCCACGAGTGTAATTTTATCACTGCAACATTTTTATCTGTTAAACTGTGTTACTAAAGTAGAGCAAATACATCTCTTGTAGCTACCTCTTTTTTCACCAGCATATGTTCACCTTATGCTACTCCTCTGCATGTCCATCTGGCCACCTGGTCAACTGGTGACAGCAGGGTGGCAGGTCCAGGGTCAGGCCAGAGGAGCGAGGGCAGCGGGGAGTCAGACTAGCTTGGGGATGGAGGGTAAGGATAACAGTGTGTCAACCAACCTAGCCTGAAGGGAGGCTATGGGCCGATGAGAGCCAGTATGCCACCTCAATGTACCCTTGTGAGAGTCTCCTTTGAACCGGTGGGACGTAGCTCACACATGGGCTCCTCTCAGACAGAGGACGTTGTGTGTCAGCAGGCTCTATGCTTTGTGCAATGGACAAATGGGTTTAGTGTGTTACTCCTCTGTTTGCATGGCTGCACTCATATGTTTGAGGTACTCTGAGGGGAACGACCTGGCGGGAGCAATAAATAGTTGGACTGGATAACTAGTGTTGTTTCACCTGAACACTCAATCTGTAGTCAAACAAGCCCAAGGGATACCTATTGAAGTCTTTTGCTGCCAGGGGTTTATATTGCCTCTGCACAGATAGTATCAAGATGTCTAGAATCTGAACTATGCAAACAGAGCTAAAAACAGACGAGTCATACCGAACAAGTAAAGGTGCCTTGTAGAGATGGGTGTGTTTTGTAGCAACCTCTGGCAGTTTCACTTTCCTTACTCAACAAAAACAACAACAGGTGTGATACAATCTCATTCTCAATCCATCATAATTAAAGCTATGCAGTTTTTTTGGACTCATCCTCAGGGATGGGGGTGGAGAAGGGCGGGAGAGCCAATGCCCAGGATGAGGCCTGTGCTCTGGGCATGTTCTGACGGGATCCCCCTGCTCCGCCTGTGTGCTGGCCCCGGTCCGCCTGGCTCAGCTTGGCTGGCAGTTTCTGCTGAATGACAGGAGAACACGACGGTCTCTCTACACGTCCTCCACTTCCTGAGCTACTGCTGGGCTCGGCAGCCCTCAGGAGCTCCGCATGGCAGCAGGCTAAGTACACACACAGGAAGAGCTGACATCTGAAACAGCAAATGCTGCAACAGTTTGTTTGTCATCTCTTCAAACTGCAGGGTGAAAGTTTTGAGGGTGTGCATTGTATTCAAGGGCCATCTCATCACACCGGAGCATCTGCCACATATAAGAAGCCAAATAAGCAGTCAAATGCAACACAAATGAACTTTTCAATAAACTTAGTTGTAACACTTATGAATTTAAGTTTGTTGAGAAATTCTTTGACACAGCACAAGAGAATAAATTGCTTTCTTGAAATAATTTGGCATATTTTAATATAATATAAATTATCACCAGCTGGCCTAATTATCTCAAAAACAAAAACAGCAAAGAATGCATCATATAACTCATATTTTCAGCTGGAAAAACAATAACGTCAACAAATTTCCTGTAATACATGCTGCATTTATCACAGCAAAGTGATACAATTTGATTTTCTGCCATGCAACACTTAACAGTATTAACCAGCTTAGTCCACAATCTATTGGAGTATGTTTTTTTCATATAAAAGGAGATGCTTTAGGAGAGCTCAGGGATGAATGTGTAATGAGCTCGAAATAACCTAAAGCCCTTTTTTTTCTCCCTTTTTCTCTTTTCTGTGTCCTCCCTCCCTCCTCCCCTCCCTGTCCTTTTTTTCTCCTCTTTTGGGAAACATGCCTTTCCCAGCTGCACAGCCCCCACAGTGCGAGGCCAGGCCAGGAGCACAGCTGGCCAGACTTGGTGGAGCCAGTCGACAGGCGCATGGAGCGCAGCCCGCCCAGGGCCCGCTTCCTCCGCAAACATGCCCAGGTGTGGGGCCTCCGAGCTGGGCTTCTGATCTCTACCAAACAGCAGTGTGTGTGTGTGTGTGTGTGTGTGTGTGTGTGTGTGTGTGTGTGTGTGTGTGTGTGTGCGTGTGTGTGTGTGTGTGTGTGTGTGTGTGTGTAGGGAGGGACGATGGGATGAGGGATCAAGAAGGCAAAAAGGGGGGAGCAGCTTTCAGGGTAGGGAGGTTTTGGAGGAGGTGGAC
>JANJYP010137198.1:0-20240 GCA_024605115.1 Rastrelliger brachysoma | reverse complement strand
TCCTTTGACACAGAAAAACAGCAGGTCTGTTTTCACAGCTCAGGTCTCTTGCAGTCCCTCCTGCCTGCCAAGTCACACAGCTACTTCCTCCATCTCATCAGCTCACTGTTATTGAAGCAAAAATCATCCCTGAAACAGGCTTCCAGTATGTTATTCCTATGATTTAGAACCATTTATTCAAGATTTGTGAACACGAACACATTTCTCCAACAGCTATAAACACTGGTGTTAGGATTGTGATGCAGCTGTCCCTTTATAAGTAAAACTGGGTGCTGTAAAAATCCACTATGATTTTTGCAGATATCCTCATATGAGTAACATTTACTTGGGCAGAAAAGCTTAACTGTGCAGAGAAACAAATAATGAATTTTGGGCCCTTAAGTTAACTGTTCATTATATACTACAATACTACAATAAAACTCCATAAATACTGATCTCCACCATCTTTAAATAAATGCAGTGAAACAACAAGGTCTTATTTTTTTAAGTACAAGACATCAGGGTCATAGTTTCCATGCTTTCAATTTAATTTACAGCAATTCAACAATTGGAAGAGAGTCTTGTGCTTATTAAAAAGAACTCCTGTAAAACTGAAAACAAGCACTTGAAGATCATTTTCAAAGGCTGCAGGATTCGCTGTGCTCTGTTGATGTCTCACAGAAAAACAATATATCAGTCTGTATTGGGAACGATACGATCAACTCCACAATGATGAGCTCGGGAGATTTAGTTTATAAAAGTGGTCAATCTCTGTTGCTACATGTTACCTGAAGAAGCACAGTGAAGTTTGGCTTAAACATGAACTTTGGTTAATGGCATTTTGTTTGTTTTTTTTACTGTGTAATTACAGAAGGGCAGGAGAGTGGCTGTTTACACGTTCTAATTGCTTCACAGTTGGGAGCTGATTGTTTTTAGCGGTGTGTTCATGTTGTTATTGTGGAAAAACTCTGAGAGAAGCAGCTTTATTGTCCCCCTGCTATTTAGAGCGAGAAATTATCCCAACACCTCTTATTTTGATGAAACTTGTGTTCGTTTGAGAAGTATATACGCTAAAGTGAAATATATTTGTAGTACAAATAAATAAAAATATTGAGGGTTATTTTCTATATATTCTTTCCAGATACAAAATATATACAAAATTTACACAAACATAATTCAGTTGTATGAAATTTGTATAACATCCACTGATTCCACTCCATTATCATTGAGTTTCCTCTGTAGTTTCCTGTTTTGGTGATGTGTGAAAGTGTAATAAAATTGATGCAACATGCGCTTTCATATAATTTCTTTTGTTCATTCTGTGTTTGTAACTATTATAGCTATAACTCAAGATAGAAAAGGCTACATGTGGCGCCACTTAAATCACACCCCGAGCATCCCCCTCACAGCCAAATATTTACCTGTAATTTTCTGCCTCCTCCTCTATATTCTCAGCTCTGGAAGCACAGAATTAACATGTCATAACAATTACGTCAGCATGATATGCAACAACACCCATGAGCAGGAGTCAAATCCAGTATACATGCAGTTGCATCGGACTGTGCAATAGAAGAACTTCACTGTACTGTAGGCAATCTTAAATCTACATGCAGCCTGTCACATCACAACAACACTGATACTTATTGTTGATATAATGTAAAATCAAAAATAAAATCATCCCATCCAAGTAAATTAGATGGGGAGAAAAGGTATCAAAGAGGGAAAAAACACCAACCAATAGTGTGAAAGAATGCACTCTATGATTAGTGTTTATGATCATTTAGGACCACTGTAACCCCACCTGCCTATTTTTTTTTACTGTTCCCCCTCTAGTGTCTGCTATTTAATAAAGGTGAAATACCTAAATGCACTAGAAAATGAAATAAACTCCATGCACAAGAGGCTTGTTCACTGCAGACTGCAGAAAAAAAATGGACCACTGAAAACAAAGTCATTCAACTCTCCTCTAATAACAGTGACATCCTACCTGATCCCTATAGCTCTCGCAGAAAGGTGCTCAGGAAAAAAAACACACACACACAATGGCTCGCTCCTGGGCTGGCCATGCAGGCCGAGGTCAAACCGAAACAATAGGAGCCATCCAGCAAAAGCCAAACAGATCTGTTTACAGCCACAGACAGACAGACGGCAGTTGGCAGACTCGCCCTGGCACACATGATGCCACTCTGACACCGACATAAAAGCAGGGGAATGCTTTTGTTGAAAAAAAAAAGGCCTGGGATTCCCCCTTTAACCCTTTCACAACACTATCATTTCCAGCAGACCTCAGGCAGTACTCCTAGTCTGTCTGCCTCCCACCAGCCCCCTCTAGTAACTAGCCTGCCCCCAGGGCACAGACGCACAGGAACACAACAGGTACTCACAGCTTTGGTTTAGGTTTGGTAGGCAGTGGAGGACCTTCCTTCACAGGGGATGGAGACAGCTTTCCTGGGGTTGGAGGTGTGTCTGGTGCCGCTGGGGCTGGACTTTGGACATCTGTCATAGGGTCAGAATGGGGCAAAGGTGCAGGAGCAGGTGGGAGTGGTGGTGTGGTCTCTTTAGGCATGCTTGGAAGTAAAGGAGGATGTGGGTGTTGGCCATTCTGTACAGACCCTTTCTCCTTATCCTCCACCTCTGAGCCCAACTGTACAGGAGGCAGGGCTGAGACAGTGGGCCAGATTTCCAGCTCCTTGATATGAAAAGACTCATTGCTAGGCTGAGCCGGCATCTTGGGTGGCAGCTCCAGGAGGCTGATCTCCGTGGGTGGGGGAGGTGGGGGGAAGACTGCTACATCTTCAAACCCGGAACTATCACCAGACATGCCGTTACTAGATGAGTCCTCAGCTGCAGATGGGAACAAACAATAGGAAAGTGGAAAAAGTTGGGCTTGAATGTTTAGTTTTTCTTCTCGCCATCAGTAGAAGATTATACACACACACACGGCTGCACCACAGCTGATCTGATCTGAAGCAGCAGCTGGATCCAGTCAGGCTGATGCAATTCCTGTTTATTCAGCCTTTCCTTTAACTCTGCGATGAGTCCTTTACAGTATATACACAGCTCTGTCAGGGAGAATACACACAGAAATATTTGTGTCCTGCTTTACTCACACAGAGCTTCTCATAAACTCACTCCTTTATCCCATACAGACTACACAACAATAAACAGGACAGAAGATGTTCAGCTTGTTGAGCCATACTATACCAATTTTCAACATCAAACCACAGAAACTCCAGGAATTGACTATCAGAGGTCAGTGTAATGACCACACACTGATTCAATTACTCTGGAAAGGCAACTTAAGCAATGGGAAAATATGTATTTAACCTTGTTTGATTTATAAAAATAATACTGTACATTTTACAACAACAAATAGTTTGGCTCTTAAATTATCATGAGCAATAACACTTGAAATGGATTTCATATTCAGTCTGGCCTTCATCACATGTCAAAAATTAAATGAGTGAATGTAACTGTGCACATAGAGCTTTTGACTTTTGGATAAATTCTGCTGTTCTTCATCAGACAATATGTTCTTTATTTAGTTTTGTACCAAACGTCAACAGACCATCTCATTTTGCACATCAGAAAGAGTTTGTTGTGCTGGGTTTCATGACTATTTCACTGTAATATAATCACACAAATTAAAGATTTCACCTCATTAGTCCGGGAGTGTCCATCCAAAATGATCCATCCAAACTCAATCTCAAACATGACACAAAACAACACTGAAACATTTGTTCATTATGTTTCAGTACTGAGGCCCTGATTTTTTTAAACATATTTTGCCTTTGCTCAACATTGATCCAGGTTCCCAGCGTGCTATATTCACCCTAACGCTCGTGTCCTTGTTATTATAAGTGAGATGCTCATCCAAAATAAAACCTAAATATTTACATTGGTAGGCATGTGACAGCACTGATGAACCAAGCTTAAAAATAACAGCACTTCTTGCAACTGATTGCTGCCAGAAATGAACTATAATAGATATAAGATATATGAGATATAGATATGAACTACAACTAACTAACTATATACATATACAACTATATACATGTTTTGAAGCCGAGAGAGGGTTAATAGTTTCCACTGTTATCTGTTACTGAAACCCAGAAATCCAAGTTGGATCAATAGTTTTCAAACTTGCCACATTGACACATACTAAAAGAAGTCAATACAACATTCTGAATGGATTAAAGACTATGTTAATCAAAGCACAATGTGTCTGTTTTCCATCAAACTAAAATAACATTTTTCAAGGATAGTAAATGAACCCCACATTGGCTTCAATGTGATGTTTATTGCTTGTTGAAGTCCAGCTACCTTGAAACAACATGCTGACCATCTCTTTCTGACTGTGTGTTGGACCCACCTGCCGTGACGGTGAGTTGGGCTGTGCTGTTAATGGAACCGTATGGGTTGGAGGCAACACAGCAGAACAGACCTCCATCCTCTGGAAAGGCTTCAGCAATTACCAGAGTGCAGATCTCCTCTAAAAAGAAACCCCATCATAAACACATATTTAATTATCAAACTGTTTGTGATCCTTGAAATTAAATTTGCAATCAGAAGTAGGTCATGATAAAATTAAAGGATTTGAAGATGATAAACAACAAAGTCGGCACAGCAGTGGAATGGAGGGGCATGTTGCCACTCGATTTGTTTGTAATGAGACTCAACAGAAATAATAGATGGACAGTTATGTGCATGGTAGACTAGTGATAGATATTTCATGTAGACTGGTGACTCATTCCACACAGTCAGACACACAGAGAGCAACAGGGAGAGAAAAGACAAACAAGCATGGATGTAACTATTCATGGGTAACAGACACACAAACATTCACATGCACACATACAAATGCAGGAACACAGATGTTCGCCGACGTCTGAGTGACTCAGCCTTAATGTAACACCTGAAATGACCCCTGAGTCACATAGGTTGGAAATGTCTGACGTAAATTAACATTTGTGTCATTGTTTATCTATGCTTTTTCTGTGTGTGTTTATGCATTTGGGTTTGTGGGAGGTGTGGTTTGTCAGACTTTACCAGGGACTCCCTCTGACTGACGTGGATATGATAATGAGTGTCCCATGAGACACAGATTTAATAACTTGCGATTTACTGTAGTCATAACCAAGTGAAAGGCTGCCACTGTTAATGAAACCATAAAATTCCAGACATAGCTAATAGCCTATTACAAAGTTTAACCACTCGCTGCGGTTGGGAACATGAAAGTGGTGTTGTAATTGACTAAGTCATACGATGACAGAGCTGGAATAGAAGTGACATACCTGGCTCAGCTGCAGATCGAGGCTCTGATAGACAGTAGAGGAGAAAAACAGAAATAGTTGTCAATTTGGTGCTAAAACTAAGAAAGCAAAAATTATTCAGATAGAGTGAGCTTCATGACCACTGAGAAGAATGCCTCACTTTTCTGGAGAATACGAAAATCTGGGGAGTCCATAATCTCCTCCCCCTGGCGGTACCATCTGACCTGCAGAGGAGGACTTCCTCGGACCCTGCACTCCAGAACCACCACCTGGCCCTCAGATGCCTGGGCATCCTGCAACAGCTGTACAGAGGAAGGATAAACAAGACAAGGAGGGGTAAAACAGTAAAAAAGAGGCAATGAGAAAAAGGTGTGAGGGAGTGAAGAATGATGAGGAAATGAGAAGAGTCTGAAACTGGTAATGAAAAGCAGAGATCTGCTTCAGAGGAGACAGATGTACCCGTTGTCATGCAACATCATTTGAGGAAATAAGCAGCCAGGAGAACATTATTTGCTTACCATCAATTCACTCCTCTTTTAGGCTATTTAGTCTGGCTTGTCTTAAGATGAATCACAGAATTACTTTTGATAGGGTTCCCTCTGGCTAATATGATTCTATAAAATCTTCAATAATATGTTTGTATAGATCCCACCAAGCACCTGATGTCCACTGACATTTTGTTGGATCTATCAGGTCTATCAACTGCGGCCAGTATATGATTAAAAAATGATATATTTCAATAGTTTGTTTGTACAGAAAATCTCACATTTACTTTATGAAAATATATTTTCAACATAAGGTATCCTGTGTTCATATAATCCCCCTCCAAGCCTGAAGCAGAACCTAGAAAGACCCTCTCTACGGCCATGGTTTGATTTGTCCTTTCTGGGTTACTGTAGAAACATAGTGGTACAACATGGCAGCCTCTGTGGAAGAGGACTCCCTATGTAGATAGAAAGGTCTCATTCTAAGGAAACAAAGTCATAATGATTGTTATTTTCAACTGATTATATAGTAAATTAATTAAAACATCCTTCTGAATATTTTATTCCATTGTTGCCAAGTATGTTCAAGTATGTTCTACTAGTACCCTTAAATTCTACACACTGGACCTTTAAATCTGGCATTAGTGAAAATTAACATTTTGTTTTATTTGACAGGTTGTCTTAATATTCTTATCATTTTTTTTATATTTGTGGAACACTAGGATGTTATACGACACCCTTCTGATTTTTAGATTTTATATCCTCATGTACTTAAACTAATCTATATGTAGGTTAAAATGGTGATTTTGAGACATTGCTATGGCTCTACAGAGGTCCCACCCCATAGAGGTCCTCTCAAATCTTCCTCATCATCATTCTTACAAGCTTGCAGTTTAAACCCTGTGACTCACCAGTAACTTTATAGTGTAGGTGAACTAAAAAAACATCCGTGCAGGGGCTGATGGAGAATCCACCATCAGTGCTGTGTTGTTATTTCTGTAGACGGATATATCCGTCAACAAGAGGCACTCAGTGTGGATAAATGTGTTGTGAGCCGGAGCCTTTCTCTTTCTCTCTCTGCGTGACAGTGTGTGTCTTTGGCATTGGTATGTTTTGAGAAGACCGAGGGTAGACTGTATATCATGAGTCTGACAGTTTATGTACGTGTGTGTGTGTGTGTGTGTGTGTGTGTGTGTGTTGTATGGGTGACATCACAGTGCTGACTTCAGGCGAGCATCCTCTCAAAGAGATGATTAAAGCCTGCAGCAGTTTGTAAAGGAGGTGGGTAGGGGTGAAGAAAAACAAATGTCTTTTTGTAATGAAGGGGAAAATGATTTAAGGTCTGACTGGCTGGATGAGAGTGAAAGAGACCTGACCCTTGTGGGTTTGGCACGGCTGTTTGAAGCTCTGCCTCAGCCCGTCTCAGTCCCGCCATTACAAGACCCACAGCCTGAGGGAGAGGGAGTTGGGGGCTGTTGGTGGAGTGTTAAACAGTCGGAGTTGGAAAAGGGCGTTCTTTAGCTGGAAGAAGAGCTCTCATCAAAGCCTGTGTTTTATCTGACCCCCACTGCTGAAAGCCACAGCGCTGCACACTGCTATTACAGAAAAGACTCTAAGTGCATGTGTTTTAGGTTCTGTGTATATACTGTATGTATCTGGAGCTGTTGTCATGGTTTGGGCAAGGTCTCTTAGTTAGAATTACGGAAAATCTTAAAACTACAGTGTACAATATATTTTAGACAATAGCATGCTTCTAACTTTGTGGCAACTATTTGGGGAAGGTCCTTATTGCTTCACGGCAATGCCTCTGAGAACACCGGAATGTCCATTAAGAAATGGTTTTACAAGACTGGTATGGAAGAACTAATCTGCACAGGGCTCTGACAGTAACCCCATCCAACACCTTTGGGAGGAACTGAATCAAATCTGGGATCTGGGGTCTGGGAAATGGATAAAATCTCTATGGAAAGACTTCTCAGAAGAGTGGAAGCTGTAATAGCAGCTATTAGTGCCCATGCTTTCGAAATGACATGTTCAACAGTTTGTGGTTAATGCTTGAATGTCCACTTACATATTTTGACTATTCATATGCAGACTTACCTTGGTGAATATAGGAGGACCAGACACATCAGCACCATACAGTGATGACACTGGGCTCTGCATCTAGAAGACAACACAAGTTTACTTTCCCAAAAATGTCATTCAGAGAGAGTTTTGCTTGACCACATGCCTGAACTTATGTGGCCATACTTAACGTGCTTCAAGTGGCTTACCCGCTGCAGGGGTTGAGACAGAGACTGCACCAGTGTGGAGCGATGAGGAAGGACCTCAGGGGTTTTGGGTGATGATGAACGTATTGTCAGGGACATTGAAGTAGTCTTCTTCTGCATTCTAAAATAAGCAATGCATAAATCAGTACACAAACAAAAATAGTTTTCCAAGAAAAGAGGCTAAATTTTTACTACTCTATATACTTTATATATACACTCATACTTGAATCAAAGAAAATTGGCTTCACAGCAATTAAGATGATATCAGTGTTCTTGGCTTCAATGTGTAAACAGAAAGTGAATCAGGAAGTGGTCCAGATGGAGGCAGATTTACACATAGAGATAACAATCAAAAACATTTGAAAACTGGACATCACTCAGAGAAAGTACTGTTACATCCTCAAAGAGCAACTGAATTAGCAGTACCACTATGCTACTAAATTGAATGGCAATCAATGAATAAACTTCACTCAAAACTATGAATGTCAATCTGATATATGGTTTTGTCATAGTCAGTAGATCGTTAAAATCAAAAGTTTTAATCCTCTTCACATAACAAATATTTTTCAATGACAAATTTCTTCTCAGAAATCCATCTAGTAGACCAACATTTCCATTCCTTGAGTCATACTGCTAGCATGGCTATAAATGAAAAAAAAAAAAAGTTCAAAAATGCCCTTTTTTGCAATGCCACTGGCTTCTCAGAATAAATGTATCTGTGTTCACATGTGAATCATCTGCTCTTTTGCCCATGGCATAACTTCACACCAAATGATCCACTAAACAAGTTTTTAAGATATTTTGCTAAGTAACACATAAACAAACGGGACAGAAAACAAAATCGCCTTGACAGATGTTATCTAGCATTCGAGTTTGTGAATAAATAAGAAAAGAGGCAAAGAAATACAACACAATAAAATATTTGTTGAACTCAAGACAATTAGGTGTATAAAGACCAGTGCAAAAATAAACATTTTCAGTGCAGTAGAAAGAAGATTTGTGAGGGAAGAGAGAAAAATGAAAGAAGAGAGTGAAAGCGGTTAGGGGGTTAAAAGTTTAACGTTTGAAATAAGTACAAGGGACAACTCCGACAGGGGTATTTTTTACCATATTAACCCTCTTCACCCCTCATTATTTAGATGGCGGTCTATGCACTGGGTCAGAGTTATGGCTCTTTAAGGGCCTTTTAAGGGCCTAGTTAATTAGCAGCAGGCAGCAGATCTGATTAGCAGCTGCAGGACTCAGTTAACCTGCTCAGGGGTTCAAGGTTCACTGGGTCATTGGGTCATCACAAGAGGTCATGCACAAACACACTTACTGAGGCATGGTTCCTGATCTGGACTTTGATGCACCTTCTCCGTCTGAATCTGATGATGAAGCTCCTGCAAAGAAAGGAACACAAAAACAGTGATGCCTATCCCTGTATGATACAATTCATCTTTTCATTAGCAACTGAACAACACATTCCTGGAGAAATGCTGCTTTTTTTTTTTTTTTTTTTACATGTTATTTACCGTATATGTCAACACTTTGACTATATCTCTCATGAATCCTACATGCAAATTATGTTGCTACTAGTTCTTGTAGCATATCCACTCTTACCCACTGACACTGAAGAATCTGTTGTGCTGGAAAAACATGTTTTGTACCACAAAGAAACATACATTTTATAATATAAAGCATTACAGTAAATTAGCGGGAGTCCACATTTGAAAATCATAGACTTTATTGCTTACCTTCAATGTAAACCTCAGCTGAAGTATTGTCTGCTCCGAGACTGTTTGAAGCCACGCAGGTGTAGCGTCCGGTGTCGTCCTCAAAGGCTTCAGCGATCACCAGTGTGTGCAGGTCATCATCTCTACAGATCTGTATGTCAGGAGAGCTGAGCAGCTCACGGCCTTCACAAAACCACCTAGTGGAGGGGGTGGATCAAAACTTTAGTACAATTTACTAGTAACCTTACATTAAATGCATTTTTTGTGCAAAGAGGCTTATAGTAAAGTTACAATGCAACAGTAACAGCAACTACAAAAGTTCATCTCAAAATGAGGACTGTGGATTTTGACTCCTATCATTTACACTGTAAGTCAATTTGGAAGAGATATTCTAGTGGTCTGATTATAGGGAACACAATTTTCATCATTGTCTTGTGGATTTCTGTCAAAGGAAATAATTTAATAATCCAAAAAAACTTACATTATACACCACAAGCATTATGAATTACTACTGAAATGTATGTTGCTAATCAATAAAATCTTATGTGACAAGCAAGGTCCATTACCCTACTTGAAAAATACTTGAGCTTAAATATACCTTCGCCAAATATGATGGAGGCCAATCCAACTAACATTAAGAACTACTCACACACACCCTGTGGGCATGTCTGAGTTTATCTGCCAAATGTCAGCCACCCTGAGGCAGCAACAAGACGTGGTGTTACGGGAAACAGATACACCCTTCCCCTCCTTCCAATCAGAGACCTGTATGTCTGGGCAGGCGCCTGGGCCATGTACCACCTCCCATGGGGTCTGCTGACACGGACTTTGTTCCATGATCTGGAACGCAGGAGGGATGAGAGAGTCTACAACTCAACCAGCTTTATCTGTCTCATCTCTCTTCATAGAGTTATGATTAAAGCTGATCTCCCAGAACCATGTTACCACATCAAATACAGGCTTAAACAACAGGGGGTACTTCTCCAATCTACAGATACACATGTAAGTGCTGACCTCAAATGTGAAAGATTTGTGCAAGTTTGTTGCTTTTAAATTACATTATGACACATGCATTGAAGACACTCACTTTCCACACACTGCAACACCCTTTTGGGCGTATACTGTCTTATTCACCTCTTGACCTCTGCACTGACAGAAGGAGTCAATTTAGTTTCATTCATCACAGCAGGAGTTATCTCAGGGCACTTTTCACACGGAGCAGGTCTAGACTGTACTCTTTAATTTACTCTTTAGAGACTAAGCATTCCCTGGCATTCCATGACTAAGCACTTGTAGACAGCAGTAAGAAAAAGGGGGCAGGAATTCCCAAAATGCCAGAAGGAACAGCTGTTCTTTCTGTCCAGAGATCTGACCTGAGGACATTCCAACTATCTTGGAAAGTTGTACAAAAAATTCCCAACATCCTGCTGCTTGGCTATTATTCGATTTCATACACTCTGGTGTGTCAATCAAACAGCAGGCAACTCCTGTTCCAGAAAGCAATCTATCAGCCAAAATATTCAGACACCACTTCATTCTCTAGGATTTACACCTGACAGAGTGGGTGTGAGAGTGAAGAACGAGACAAAGAAAGTGAGTGAATGAATAGCAAGTAGAGGAACAGGAGGCGAACGAGCATGAGTCAGGCCGGGTCAGACAGGAAAAATGATATGCTCTGTCAATGTTGAGATGTATCACACTGAGCAATTCATCAGTGACATTGACAGGTGGAACGCCATAGTGTCTTGTCACTCTGCTTCTGCATGCTCTACCAATGTGTTAACACCAAGTCCCTTTTACAATAGACTCCTCGGGGCAATTCCTCTGTCTTATCACTCGATGAAGTGAAACAACGGAAACTTGGCCGGCTCTTTCACACTGCCAGACGCCGGTGAGCTAAACGATAGGAAACAGATCATGGCATGAGACTAATAAAGAGCTGTTCAGGGCACGAGCAGGGAGACCTTATCCACTAGAGTGTCAGTTGTTGAGGCCGTGAGTCATTCGCCACGCTTCAAACATCCTTGGCAGCTATCTGTGTATCAAACACATGATCCAGACAGAGAAAGGCTGGGACAACAGAGAGAGATCCTGTATAGCATGACTTTGGTATATGACAAAGTACAAAACTGACAGCAGCTGGCAACTGAAAGTAGGAAGTTGATTGTTTGAGTAAACCAATATGTACGTGTGGTTTTGAAATCCATTTTTCCGGATTATAACCAGGCGGAGAAAAGGGAAAGCAACTCCTTTGGTTGACTGCCATGTCTGATGGGAATTTGTATGAGACACTCAGGTTTCTTTTGTTGGTTAAACCTCACGACTTTATTTTAAGTCACTCAGTGTATTAATCAAAATTGCTAACGATGGACCTCACAGCCATATGCTATGAGTTTGATGTGGACCACACAATACAAATCACCTTCAATATAGGGAAATCATTTTAGACATTTTTTGTGCACTGTTAAATTAAACACATACAGGAAAGGGGCTTAATGTAACACATGACATCACTGAACTAATGACTGGTTATTGTGATGGGGGATGTTAAGGCTGTTGGAGGTTCTGTAAGTGTGTTTTTGTGTATGTGTGTAACTACAGCGAACAGAGGCGGGCAAACAGCGGGGGGATATGTTTTCCACATGGTGGTCTGCATGTGTTGATATCCCAATAAAAGACACAACAGCACTTTCATGCAGCAACATATGTGAACCAAAATGTAAGAGTAGAGTTGTAATTCAACCATTCATCAGTGGTCTTGTGAGTTGTTTTTTTTTTTTTCCTCAAAACATTTTCGGTAGTTTTCCACTCTGGTTATGGCTAAAAGGTTTACCAGCCTCTTCTCGCTGCACGTAAAAACACAGCCGATCCGCTCGGTGGGAGAAAAGGAATGGAAATGTAAATTTGTTTGGGCACATAATTTGACGAAAGACAGAAAAGGGCACAGGACTCAGCTCATGCTCCTCTGGGGCTTGACTGAGCACAAGCTAGGAAGCATAAACCATTTCCAACAAGCACAACAATAAAACCCCTTATTAATCAACCTTAATGATCTACCATTATGCATAATTACTGCGTAAACTCATTTAGAGACAGACTGTAATGTTTATTTAATCCCCTTTCCATTTCTGTGGAATGTGCTGAACATTGTGCGAGGTTTTAACAGCGTGGTGTGTTTTTATCCAAAGGGGGAGTGGGGACTTTGGTGAGTCACATACAGCCTAGAAGGCAAAAAAGGAACTCAACCATCAATAGTCTCATTTTTGAAGGGAAACAGGGTGTGTTAGAATAGCAGTCACTCAGTGCTCTGAGAAAACCAAGCAAAGGTAGAAATCTCTTGGCAGAATAAAGCTTTACCACCCATTTCCTCTTAACACAATGCCATTATAAAACACAGCTATTCAACACATGCATACCAAATAGAGGAGAGAAATTAACCTTCATGAGTAACGCCTCACCTCTTCATTCATCTCCCACCCACGAGGCACCCGCTCAGCCAAGTTGGTGATTAACCATTCCACCATCGCTATCGATGCTGTCACCACCTCTATCAATAATGATAGGATGTGAGAGAGCGATTATAAACAACTCATTTTAGACAATTGAGGCCAGATGATGCCTCATATCAACAGGAAGATGGTCTTGTTCTCATGGTGTTCTCACTGCTTTAACCTATTCACATTTAGATGAAGAGAGCATTCCACAGAGGAGGCCAAACCAGAGCCTGCTGCCCTGGCCTCCACAGTGCGTGCTAAGGGCCACACTCTCCTCATTTGACCCTGTTGTTATTTGCTGCTGTTGATGGAAAATTTTTTGAAGCAAGGCTCAGTTTCACCACAAACCCAAACGAGCGGAGGCCAAAGCGGAGGGAAGAGAAAAAGAAATAAGGAAGATTCAATCACAAAGAGACCTTGACAGGATGTAGGAGTGACAAGCTTGCATAAACACACCCACCCAACATGTCACTCAACAATCAATATAGGATGTAGGGCCATGGATAGAGTAGATATATATACTCCCTGAGATATGTTTTGTCTCCAAGTTTTCTCTCTTGTGTGCAGTTTCTAGGCAATGGACCACAGAAGTCAACATAAGTGCAACTGGACAAGACGAGCGGCATCTAGGCTGTCTTTATCTCTAATTACAAACTACAATAGAGGTCAACTGAGACTGTCCAAACTCTATAGCGAGCAACGTCAGTTTTATTATCCACGACAGTGAAATCGCCTAATTCATGCAAGCACAAAATGGAAAGCAGATTAGGTTTCCTCTTTCCCACACATGCTGACTGCAACCAACTATGAATTGAGCTCTATATGGTTCAGAAAAAGCACAACCTCACTATAGCTGTAAAATATGTATTCTCACCACAGCCCTCCTTATTATACAGTAATAGTTTTCCATAAAGCCACATAATGCCTAATTTACCTGCCCTCTATGGTATGTAGTGGTATCAAATTGGAAGGAGGTATAAGTTAATAACGCTGAAATGCACAGCAGATTCTGATCATTTAAGTGAGAGTGACTTAACATACTGAAAAGTATGTTGCAAATTCACACAATTTTCAAAAGTTCACAAAGTTACCAACTAGCATTTAGCATGTTAGTTACAGAGCTGTGTTTCTAATGAGTAGGTGAATACCAAAACAGAGCTAAAGGTAGAGTTAATACTTGATTTACATTCATCTGGTAGCCAGAAATACAACTCCAAATGACTGAGTGCAATGTCCTGCCATCAAGTGGACATAAATGCAGTTAGTAATGCTTTAATATATTACTGGAATTTTTTATTACTTAGCAAACATTAGCAAAGGCCACTTGTGCCAGACTGCAGTTCATTAGTTTGTGGGGATGAGAAACATAAATAGGATTTGGATTGAACATGTTTGCATTTTGAGCATTGAGGGGTTAAATCTTTTTAAATAGATTGTTGTTAATTTGTTAAAAATTTGTTCAGAAGTAGTTTGATTTAAATAATGCTACAGTAGATGTCTATTTATTAAGTGCTGCTATCATCTGGACTGACAAAGAAATACTGGTACTCCAAAGTTTGTGTTCTGCTATGTGCTTTAAGTTCATGCACACACAAATGCCCTGATTAAAGATGATAAATGCAGGAATCCATCTTAATAAAGCAACAGGAGCCATCTAATGATGGAGCCCTGCTAACAGGGGCAGGATCTGGGGTCAGAGTTCACTGGAATATTCTGTACAGCAGACAGCTGCAGATGACAGTTGGAGCTCTGACCGGAAGCAGTGAAGGGTACTTTTCTGACCAGGAATTTCAACTGAAGGGGAGGGTAGCTACATTTACAAAGTCTCCATCATGTTGTCCAACAACAGACATTCTCCACTGATGTGTTACAGCAGACTTCAGCATTAGTGTGCCAAGCGGGCATAGGGTTCACACCGAATCATCATGGGAATTAATATAAAATGTCAAATACTGGATTTTATTAGTACTTACTATATATACTACTACTCTAGGCAGCTCTTGCAGTTTAAATCAACAAACCTAACTGTATCAGTACAGGAATTTATTACATCTTGGGAACTGTTTCTGGTATAAATGTTGGCTTTGTTGTGACCAGTAGTCTACGTGGGGACCGAAACCCAGTCCTAATGAGGCAAAACATCATTTCTGAGGTCCTGGTTAAGGTCAAATTTTGGTTTAGGCTATCCACAAGGAATGGCAGTCGGTGAAATGTCCTAATAAGCAAGCTTGTCCTTTTCCATGCATGTATGAGAGACAGAGACAGAGAGAGATATACAGGGATCCAAGTGAAATACTGACAGACATGGGCAGCAGCTGAGTTGCAAATGCAATCACCTCGGCACTCATGGGGATGCCCCCACNACACACACACACACACACACACACACACACACACACACACACACACACACACACACACACACACACACACACACACTTAATCTCAGGCAGTCTAATTGCAAGGCCCAGAGAAATCAACAGATTTAAAAGACATGAAAGGGAAACATCTATTCTATTCATACACTAGGTTCTTTCATTCATTCAAAAAGAAATTATATATGAACATTCAGTGTATCAGCTGTTGTTTCTCAGAGATACACTGCATTTTTCCTTGGTAAAAAAAAAGTTATCTATCTATATATTAACAAACCACATCTCCTGCCAGGTTCAGTGAGATGTTAGCCACATTATCATACTGTCAATTAAGGTGAGTGAGTCTAATTATCTCTCCAGAAACAATCATGTCTAGACTGTGAAAATCAAATAAAAGAGATTCACCACATAATCTTTCACCTGACTATACCAGGAAATATCATCACAAAACAAGGTGGCTTGCCAACTTACCAGAGCTGATGTTCTGCTCCCAACAAGAATAATCAATGTCACTAATGTGTCCCTGGATCTTAAGTTGCACACAGAAGATCTCCTCCTGACAACATGACACACACTGAGCCACTGACACTCTCACACCAGGACTGCCACTCTGAGTCACACAGTCAGACATACACAATGCTTGGACTGAGCAGAGAGTTGAGAGGGAGGGAGCAACCCAGAGCTGCCAAATTCCACACGAGACAGAGGGGCAAAAAAAATATGTTAAAGACTAATTTAACGACAAAAACTGCTTCAGTACAGCCCACGCTGAATTCATTCATATAATTCCAGTGGTTAGGACAATGGTATACATGTTTATCTCCTCCTGACAAGTTTGATAAAAAATGTATCCAGACTAGTCAGACCCACTAAACTCTCTCATGGTTAGACCCAGGTAAACCTCCTTAGATGTAACCCATTTTGTTTGAAAAGCAGATCAACAGTCATGTAATTTTCTTGTTGTTTCTTTGTGAAATCTGTCTCTTAAACAAAAAACAAAACTTTTGATTTATCTGCCTTTTCTGCCTCTACACATGTCAGGGCCACAATCAGCTGAACATCAAAAGCACCACAGCAAAGCCATGAACTCGGGCCAAAATGACCCTGTCACCATAGAAACCCTGGGGGATATGATCTGTGACTACAGGAAAAGATAATCATGAAAATAAAAAAAATGACAAAACTTAAGTATGTATGACAGTGTGACACAAACACAGGGGGCACCAAACACACTGGTCCTTCCTGATGAATCCCACATGCCAGGACTAAGTAGGCCACTTAAAAAGCCCAGTTAGGACTGAGCAAAAAATAGCTTGGATAAGTCAGGATCTAAATAGACCACTCTGAGTTGGCAGCACCTGGCACATACAAGACAGATGGCTGTGGCTACTGTGTCTGGTCATGCTTTGTACACACACATATACACAAACTGATACCATATAATAATCTCAAGCAGTCCTAAAGCCAAATTCACCTAAATCAGCAAATATAAATCTAGTATTTGTGGTTTGGTTAGTACTAGAGGTTTGAAGCCTGGTGCACAGTCCAGCGCAGAATGAAAGGGTGTGGTGTGTTTTACTCTCTGCAGGGGCTCCATTCAGACTTTAAGACGAGCAGAAGTTGTGATATTTTGGTCACTGTCAGTGAAGATCCTGAGAGCTCACCAGTAGGAAGTGGCAAGTGGGATTATTTGTGGTGCTTGTCACTAGGAAGGTCTGCTCTGCATGTGTGTGTGTGTTGATTGTGTGACAAAATTCTACAATGAAAAGAACACACACCTAACAATGTCCTGTCCCAGTGGCACACACTGTAATCATGCGGTTCTTTTATTTAAATTCTTCTGGTTTGTGAAAGAACTTGCTCCCATTTGTAGTGATAACACCATGAAAAGCACCATACTTCCCCTAAGTGACTATAAAATATTGGTTAATAAGAGGAAGGGCTTTTACGGTCTCTGGATGTTCCCATTAATTAGTGAATGACTGACAGCAGCTTTCTCTGGTCCGATTGCTTTGTTTGATTGGTCTCCTCAAGAATTAAAAGAGCATTTAAGAAAAGCTTTCCCAAATGTGAGTCAGCAAGAATAAAGAGATTCCTTCCTCGAGGCAACATGCTGGATTTATTAATATAAAAACTAGCACAGGTGCACGCGGACGCATTAAAGCACTCTCTCTCTCACACACACACACACATGCAAAAAATATGTCTCGTTCACACTGCAAACAAGCAAACATTCATGTGTATCCCATCAGACTCCTACTTTCGCATAATGTTTCACTGTTTGAAAAAGGTCTTTCAAGGGTCAGTTGAAATCCCAAAAAAAAGATGTAGGCATGTTGTCATGACGATTTTTGTTTTTGCTCCAAGGAGACCAAATGACATTAACAAAAACAGAGACCACGTCCTCTAATGATGTCATACAGTGAGGACAATACATCCTCCCAACTGTCAAATAAAACCAGCATGAAAACCAACAAAAGTAACATCCAGAAGAACCAAGTATTAAACATATCAGACATACCGAATAAATCACATTTAAACGGCAGCCTCTACAAAGAAGAAGTGTCAACATGAGCAAGATTAGACTCTGTTAAATAGTTTCACTGTTTTTGAGAACAGCGCAGATAAAAATATTTTTTGGCATTTTGGGAATTGTTTGTACAAAAACAACATTTCAGCTGCATGTGAGTTTAATTTTGCAACTGGATAGTTTTGGGATGGAGGAATTTATTTTCTAATTTTCATGGAAGCCGTTATGGGCCTAATTAAACCAAACTTTTGAAGTCCTAAACTCACACCTGTAACAGAAAGGATTTAAATCAATTTTACACATTTCTAAGCTCCTCCATCACCACAATCATCGATCTTCCTGCCACTGAGTAATTACAGCTGGAGACAAACCACATAACAGCCTGTGTCAGCTCTAATTTTAGGTATGTATCATAACTTTCTGGGAACAACAATTAGGTGGAGTTAATGCAATAGCTGAGCCACACAGCTCGGATCTGTGGTCACATGTATGGTTTGGTTCTGAGTCACGTACAGCACCACCACTTCAGCAAACATCGTTACTCTAAAAAACACTCTGCCATTGTAGTTCCTCTCTGTTTTGTCTAAGTTGGCATCCTGTTCCCTTAATTCCAGGTGAATCTGCTGACTCAAGAAACTTTTTATGAAGAGGAAGCAGCATACTTGTGGTTATCTGTAGCACCACAACACATAAATATACTAAAAAAAAACAATCGACATAACCCAAAAAGTCACCCACAACCATACTGCAAACATAAAAAAAGCATCTGTTTCCATGACAGCGAGACCACCTCTCCAGGTGTGTAGGTAGATCATTATCTTTGAAGCCAAAACTTAGCCGGCCTGAGAAAATTTTGTAGAGTGGAGATAGTAAGTAACACACTTCATAAAGTTGAGTCAGCACTGAGCACAAAGGGTAACACCCTGTAATTCTGCTGTGTTTGAAGACAGAAAAAATAGAAAAGGACAAGATATTGCTATAAAACTAACCAACAAAATACTACCACAGAAGATAAAAGGCAGCATGGAGAGGTTGATGTAGTCAAGGATTAAACTCCGTGACCTCTCTTTTTTACTCTGAATTTATGGACTAAACTCTGATCAGACACACATGAGCTAAACACAGAGCATCTTCTTTTCTTTCCCTTCCGCTCTCTCTTGTATGAAACTGAACCCCGCAGGCCCTCCACTCCAACTGCGCCTCCCCCTCCCCTCGTGATATCAGGAACCTCAGAGATGTACTGAAAGGGAGGCACAGGAGACAAATTTTATTCGAGTGTAAGGCAAAAGACAAACTGAGCAAGAAAGATGCATATCTCAAATTTCTATGTGAGACAGTTTAATATTCACACAGCTGTTATCCTGTCACATGTACATGGGAAGGAAGACTTGAGCTTGTTTTTATGAGTCCCATATGACCTCTTGTCTCCTCATAAAGCAAGCACCCCTGCACGGACTCATAACACACAGGCAAGTGTGCAATACATGTACACCGTTTTCACAGTGTTAAGATGAATTCTGACACACAAAAAGCACCAAAGGGACTCCGCTGTTATTTCTATAAAGGCAAAAGAAAAAAAAAATCACTCAAAAGACTGAAACACATACGTATAACACCACACACTAAATTCCACCACTTCTGTAATGTCAAAGATTCATAATTGAATTGGGCTCAACATCAAACACGGCTCTCTGGCAGCTACACAGGAATCCAACAGCCAGGAAAAATAACAGCCTAAAATATCTCATCAAAAGGCAGATTACTGTAAGCTGAATCTAATGGCCATGCCTTATCAAGCATGATGAATAGCAGAGAGTCATTTAACAGGTGAACAGAAGAATGTAACCCAGTGCTTACTGTTCACAGGCCAGCTGTGGAACAGACCCTGGGGCCCGGATGACTCAAAACTACAAACCTTAACTGAGTGCAGAACAGAGACAGACAGGACCAGAGTGTCTCAGAGGGGAACTAGAGTCCTTGCTACTGTCAGCAACAGGCAATGTAAATGTGGCAGATCGATGATGTCTCGACCACACCTAAACTTGTTTATGTGTACTTGGCTGGTACTTTTCAGCACACTATACTTTAAATAGTGAAGTTTCTGGCATACAATTGTTGT
>JANJYP010137173.1:0-14307 GCA_024605115.1 Rastrelliger brachysoma | reverse complement strand
GTGTGTGTGTGTGTGTGTGTGTGTGTGTGTGTGGTCTGTCCATCCTTGAGGAGGTCCATCTGTACAAGTCTAATTTACTTGCAACCATTTTAAAAATCTATGGGCAAAATCATGAGGTAACAGAGTTACACTTGCACTACATATTTTGGTACCACTCAGTGATTAATGAACCAAAATTTAAAAACAGTGAGTTACAGGAAATGAACATCATTTTTTAACCATAAAACACAACATCATCAAACATGCGGTTCTTAAAATGCTGTAACTTTTAAAAACTCATATATGGAAATGTTTATATTGTAAATCTATCATATGACTGAAGATCGTATGTCCATGACAAATATTGAGGCATATATATGAGACATTTAATATAATATATCATGGTAATGGAGTTACAAATGTTTTCTGTCAGTGAAACAACTTTTAATTGCCAGTTAAAGGATACAGTTAAAGGTACTAACTGAATAACTGAGTTTCTACAAAGTTACAAAGTTTGTAAACATCATGAATATAATAAGTTAATCTGCCTATTTTTTATTTTTTTTGCATATGCAGCCATATTATTGCTGTGTTCTAAGAGGCACTCAGTGGCATTATTAAAGATGCTTTTGTACCATGACATCAGAAACTACACAGCTTTGCAATTCTGATGTGATCTGGTCAGTCAGGGAAATTGATGCTTTTAGAGAGAGATAACAATTCAAAATATCCCCCACCCACACACATATCCCCTAACCACACACTTACTAAACTTTATCCCATTGGTTTCTTAAAATGATGTTTCACACAATAACTTAAATGTCAGATGAATAATGGACTGTACTGCGCTTTTCTAGTCTTTGCGACCACTCAAAGCGCTTTACATTATGTCACATTCACCCATTCACACACATTCATACACTGGTGAGAGGTGGTTACCCCAACCTACTCACCAGTAACCATTCATACACATTCATACACCGCTGACACAGCAGCGGGAGCACTTTGGGGTTAAGTGTCTTGCTCAAGGACACATCGTCATGTAGACTTGGGGAGCCTGGAATCGAACCACCAACCCTCCAGTTAGTGGACGACCGCTCTACCACCTCTCAGAAAAACCTGCATTCCAAGGGCACAAACTGTTCATGACTGACATTCTACCTCTCACCGTCTAGAACAGCTTCAACTGATTGGTGATCATACTGTGTTTTGTGGAGCTGTGTGAAGTTTGATGTTTCACCCTAGATGTTACGTCTTCCCCATCTATCTTCCAAACATTGGTACTTTTTTATGTTAATTATAGTAATTAGTTTAAAATTTTGTCAGATTACATACATGAGATTACAAATAAGATATTGTAAGTGAATTTGATAGATACTTGAGGTGTTTTTAATTTACTTTTTGTAGACAGTTTGGGACAACAGTTTAGTCTAATAGTTTAAATCTCACTGAATATTGATCATGCTGGTGGCATCCCTCACCTACACTGTCATTAAAAATGCATATTATGTCACCACACAGACTTAAAGATGTCCACCACAGGCAGGATTATTGCACTAATACCATTAATATCACCATTCTTCAAATGGCAGAATGGTTTCAGAAACATTGACACTGAGACCTGAAATGATGATCTCGAGCTGTCAGGTAATTGTAACTGATCTACAATGAAATGCAATGAGAAGTAGTTTTATTGGTAAAAGGCAGGGAAAGAGTTTTATGCATATGATCAAAACCATACAGCTGTATGTTAAAGTAAGATAAGTACCTGTCTAAAAACTGTAAGCTCATTACTAGGTTACACATACTGTTGTTACAAAGAGAAAAACAATTACTGTAATATGTTATATTTTAAACCTTTTAGAAATACTGAATTGTTGTAATCCCATACCTAACGTCACAGAGAACGGGCGTTTCGTTCGCAGTTGTGAAACTACCTGTGTGTTTGTCATGCCTTGTTCCAGGATTAATATTACAGCATTCAACCAGCCGCCAGCAGCCAGGTTTGTTCCTAGGTTTTGATTATGCCATGCTCACTTTTAGGTAAAAACATGGGCTGCTCTGTTGGTGCTGACACTTCAGGGTGGCCCAGAGTTAGAGTCCCTTTCTCAAGCAGTGATTAGTTTAATTGTGAAACCCCCTCAGCGGCTGCTGAATTTCTTCATCACGTCTTTCAAGCAGTCGGCAGTAAGTGCTTTAGCTCCATTGTTTGTTTAAGCAGATTGTGTCTACATTCACTGCATTTAAATAAGCCTTGAAAGTGCATTTTCTTCATGATTCATTTTATTCACTCTTTGACTTGTGGTTGATTTTTGACGAGTCACGTGATCAGCCATATCTGGGTGAAGAACAGTTTTTGATCTCTGCCATCAGTTTTGTTTATAAAGGTGTTGTGTGCCTTTTGAGGTTCCTCAGCTGAATATTAGCAAGGCTAACTGTTTATACTCACAGTGGACATGGTAATTGAAGATCTATGACCTGCACTGGCTTTTGTTTGCCTCTGTGAACATTAAAGGTGCTTGTTAGCTTTTTGTGCCCCTGTAAAATGTTCCCATTTCCCATTTAACATTCCTGGTTTTCTATGAGCTATAAACTTTCGGAGTTAGCTCCTGCCTGCCAGCTCGGGAACATGTGGCTCCAGTATGTGCCTGTACACACATGTTTGTCTCAGGCAAAATCTGACCTCATGCCATGTGATACAGACACTGCTGACAATTAAGGGTTTGGTTGTGATGCAGAGTTTTTCAGTTGAGGAAGAGTAAAGATAGAGTCTAATTAAGAAGTCATTCATTGATTTTTGCTTTGAGAATAACCATCACATATACAGTGGCCTCCATGTTGCCTTACCCAATGAAGAAAAATCAGTGAAGGCATCTGTCGTACCTCTCAGCCATTTCTGCGTGGGTACACCTGGTCTTCGATAATGGCACAGACATGTTTAAACATGCTGAATGGTGGCAGTGTAAAGATTTTTTTTTGCTCCTGTAATTTATTTTTGCAACTTTGCATGTCATATGCTAGTGAATCAAGTATATTGCTCTACTGCAAATGAATTCATGTTTGTGCTACTAATGTCAATAAGTTTGGAGAGCTTTTGGTGTTGGAGTGAATGTGTGTCAGCTGAGTTTGTCCCTGGTTGTTCTGTGTAAGATTCAAAGAATGTGTGCTTGTGTCATTGCTCTCTCTGTGTGTGAATGATCTCTCTCTGCCTCTCTTTTTTTCTTCTGTGAATGAGAGTGAGATCACTGATTGCCTGTGCTCAGTAACATAACTGTGCCAGCTAGTGTAGTGGGGGTTTGTGGGATGGAGAGAGGTTGGAGAAAGTAAGTGGAGAAGAAGGAGTGGGGCAATGATTGAAGGTTGGTTTCTCTTTGTGGTTTTCCCTCTTTCCTCTAACTCTTTCCTATCCCCTTTCCTCTCTCTTATGTCTTAACTCTTTCTCTCTCATCCGTCTCCTTTGTCATCCAAACTGGTTCCTATGGTTTGACTAGGTTTAACTGTGTGCTGTGTAAAAATCCGTGTGGAAGAAAGCTTTCTTGCCCTCCAGCCTCAATGCATTTCAGTCTCTCAGTGAACCTCAGCTCAGTGATTGCACTAGATAAAAAAATCTCATGCATGTGTGTTCTTCAAATATGCAACCTCTATATGATGCAAGTGTGTGTGTGTTTTTGTGTGTGCCGTGTGTCACTGTGTCTCACAGTAAGACTCCTCCTTCCCATCATCCCTCGCTATGAGAGAAATGGAGTTTTAAAAGAACAAGGGTTGCCTTGGTAACTGTTGCTGCCATCTGTGTTATGTTGTATGAATGTTTGGTAATATGTGAGTGTAGGAAAAGATGGAGGCGCCTGCGGTCTTAATGCTTCAGCTCCCTCATCATTGCATTATTTATTTAATAGTCAGTGGAACGACTGGAAGGTTACTGGGTTACAATTCATTCCAGGAAGAGATTAGAGGGGTTCACTTGCACCTCAATGAATTGTGTTATAGTTGCAACACATCTGCAATGAAAATATGCTAAAAATATAATTACAACAGCTTTCAGTGGGGAAAAAGGCAAGTAGAGATTATACTAACCATTGATTAAAGTCCATTAGTGTTTGCTTTGACTCATGTAGTTCAAGTGGATGTGACCCTTTTTTCTGGCTTAACCGGTATATATCCTTGTTGATTTTGCAGTGTTTCCCCTAGAATTATTTTCAGCAGCAGTGCTGCTGTGTCCGTTCTCATGCGTATGAATACAGGTCAACGTCGCATCCCCATGGCCATGGACACAGCAGCACCGCTGCTGAAAATAACACTGTTTTGTTTTGAATTTGAAATGACTTTTTAACCAGAAAAAATAATGCCTGTGGTCACTCCTTCTGGTATGTTCTGTGTGTTTAAGAAAGGGAAATGTCTTGTAGTTGTATCCCACTGATGATTTATGATGAATGAACAAATGAGGCAGCTTTATCTATCTGGTCTACATAGTTAAGACCAAATGAATCAATGTTGTGAGATTTATTTGACACAGTAGTATAACTTCCTTTTCTCTTCATAAAAAAGAAGACAAAAGAAAAGACAGATGAAGGCATGAAGAATATATTTTAACTAAAACTCTGGGAGTTCATCAGTATAGTACAGTGCTCAAAGAACTCTTTTTTTCTCTACAGGTTTTTAAGTGGATGACATTGATTAATAGTGCAAGCCTTTGTTTATATTTATGCATATTGAGACCCTTTTTAAGAAAGTAAAGGATGATTTTATGAAGTCTGCACAAAGAGATATGGGTAAGTGGAGATGTTACAGTCAAAGGGCCAAAACAATGATAGCCAGACACATTTTCATGCACTATGGAGCTGGTAAGCACAGCCCAGGGAGTGAAATGAGATGATGATAGATGACCTGAGAGCTTCCAGTGTTAGATCCACATGTATACGTTAGAGAGAAGAGGGTGGCAGAGGAGAGTGTAAATGTTAGTCCCAAAAATAGTCACTTTTCCCAAGGCTTCAGTGCGTCATGTGGCTTGGGTCCAGAGTATTGTGCAGAGCAGTTTTGTGTAACCCAGTTTAAACACTGATTCACCCTTTTTCCACCTTCTCTTTTTCTCAGCATCTTCCAGCAATGATGTAGACTTGACAATGGTGATGATGTGCTGGGTCAGCCTCACAGGGAAGAGGAGCAGCAGCAACTGATTCTCTCCTCTGTTACGCGTAACACCTGGCACTCTATGTCTGTCCTGATTGGGCAGGCAGAGTGCTATGTCATCAACCACACCCTCTGCGGCCCCGCCCCTTAAAAAGGGAAGGAAGCCGGAGAAATCAGAGGTGATGGCTGACTCAGTGCCGGCTACCAACGAGGAGCTGAGGAGCAAACTCATGGACGTCCAGATTGAGCTGCAGCAGGAGCGGGGCAAGGTGAGGTAGAGGGAGAACAGGAAGAAAGGGGAGGCCTGGTAGAGAAAACTGATGACAGTAGGAATGCAGTCTCCTTTAGAGCATCATAATAGAAGCAGTGGAAAGAGAGTGAGGCCAATTTTGAAGAATTATTTCTCAATTTTTATAAAGGCTAATAATCACAAAGCTTAAATGATTTAATAGGTGCTGTGTGAAACATATAATATCAGCTATATCTTAAATATCTGCATTTATATAACAATGGCAATAACAGCACCAGAGTAAGGTGAAGTCCAGTTCGCAATGGAGCAAGCCATCCTTAAAATGCCTGCAGTTTTTATAAAAACATCTCAAAGGTTGTATGTGGAAGAGAGGGTGGAAGATTATTAACAGTGGTGTATACAGTGCAATAATGACAACTAACGTGAAGAATAGGACACATATTCAAATGAAATTCACATGAATATTGACCATTTAAATTGCCTATAATGTATAAAAATGCTACATTTTATCATGAGAAATAATGAACTGCAGCAAAGAAATCTTCACTATTCTTCACTTGATGCTGCTCCCTGTTGATGAATAAACCACCACTTGACAGCTGATCATCCATTTTGTGTCACACACTGCTAGAGCATAGACCAGCAAATTCAACTATAACTGTGCTGCATATAGTCTGTGCGAATGGCTGATCACACTGGTGATGTGTGTAATGCTGACCCATTAACAATCTTACCTACTGTGTCCCTCTCCTAGATGTGTAAGCTCCGTGAGCGGCTCCAGGAGCAGCGGCAGGCTCGGGAGTTGGAACAGCACAAACACGCTGTAGCACTCACTGACCTGCGAGCCAAACTCCATGAGGAGAAGCTACGTGAGATTGCAGCTGCCCGTGAAACCCTGGCACGGCAGCATGAAGTTGAGTTGGCCAGGGCCATCAAGATCCGGGACACTGAGGTACAGAGACTTCAGGGACTGGTCAATGCACTAAGAGACGGAGCAGCTGACAAGCTCAAAAATGCGCTTCTCGGAGAGGCCCGGGAGGAGGCCAGGAGGGCTTTTGATGGGGAGAGGCTAAAGCTACAGCAGGAGGTATGTTGTAGCATGAACATCGATGAAAATAATGCATTATTGATTAAGTTATAATCATAGATTGTAGAAGGTGTAATACAGGTTAAGTGTCAACAATGCCGATAGACAAACCTCAACATGTTTAAAACATCTTCACACCGAAATCAATTGCCAACTGTCGTGGCTGTCTTAGTTTTATCAGTTTTATCAGTAGCATCAGCATTTATGGTGTAACATGCCTGAAATGACTGTAGTGGGCTGAATATTTTCTGAAGGTTTTGTCTGTTTGTTTTAGATGAAGACGAACAGTTTTCTTGTGGAAAGTTGGCATTGTAAAACAATTGTGTGTGTGTGTGTGTATGTGTATCTTTGTCGTGTGTCGATGTGGGGTTGTGTAAACCTTTTGTAAACTTGCTGCAGAAAAACAGGAAGCTGTGTGGAAAAGCCTGTTGCCAAGCTATTGTTTCACTGTAGCCTCTCCTTACAGACAAGGCATCTATCACTACGACTGTTTAATGGGATAGAACAAGTGTTTATAACCTTGTGAATATCAGTTTCATTCATTGTTTTAGGTTTTGTACACACAATGACCATTATATGTGCACATGATCTTTCAGATTCAGGAGCAGAAGACAGCCAGGAAGCAGGCTGAGGAGGCGTTGGCCAATGCTCTGCAAGCAGATAAAGCAAAAGCAGCTGATCTGCGGACAGCTTACCAACAGCACCAGGATGAGGTGCATCGTATCAAACGGGACTGTGAGAAAGACATCCGCCGACTGGTGAGACCACATGCTGCTAATCCACCAGAAAAATGTAGCAAGCTAAATTACAATAAAATGACAAAAGTAATTTAACTACATCAAAGCTATTTTTTAAACATTGAACCAACTTCATTCCAAGTCATTATCTAGTGATAACAATAAAACTGTAAGACAAATAGGCAAAATGCTCACTTTAATAGTATATTAAACTGTTCTTACTACTACAAAACAATGGCAACAAAACCAACAAATTCATCCTCACATAATTATATGCTGTTATGGGGAAGTTCACCAGTATTAGTATGTATGCTTCATTTAAGGCACACTGGGAGGACACATTGTAAATGATCAATAACTGGTTCAAACTACAGAAGCAAAATAAGAAAGACCTATTCTAAACAGTCAGCCTGGTAATAAAGGACAAGTGACGTCAAAGACAAATTCAAGGAAACACATTCAGGTATTTCCTGAAGCTTGTCAAGATTCACATCCCTCACTGTCTGTCATGCACTACACGCTCACAGTCACCCCTCTGCATCAGGACTGGTATGTGATGTCACATGAAGTCTGCTGGTGGGTGCTCACCATGCTTGCAGGTCATTTATTTAATGTAAAGTGCAACATAATCTAATAAATAATAATTATTATTACTCATTGCTTTTTTCTCATGTGCACATTCATCTCGTAGTAAAATATACTTTAGATCAATTAACAGCAGCGGCCACAATGAACACACATATGCTCTTCCCTACACAGGTATCGGGGGAGTGGTAAATAGCAATCAAAGTGTAGGCACGTGGGTGCTTGGCAATCTCCAGACCACGGCAGAAACTGCTACATTTAAGGTTTGGAAGTTTAGAAATACCTGGGGAATAGCTTCTGTTCCTTCAGAAAGCAATTTATTTTGATGGCTCACCGGTTTGAATTTTCATCTTTACAGTAACGACAATACTAAAGTTGCATTGGCAATCTTTAACTATAGAAGTAAAAATGGTAATGTATGTAATTAAATAATAAAAAAACACATTCCCCAGTTGTAGATTAACTTAACAAACTCAAGATCTGTTAGTTTTCAAGCTTCAAGATAAACTTTATTGTCATTTTGATTGCATGTGCCAGGGAAATACAGCAAAAGTAAAAAATAAATAATTTACTGTGGTTATACTGTGCACAATGAATGGAACATGAAAGATACTACAAATATGACAAAAGTTAAAAGTTACTTTTCTCAACTGTCTCAGTGACATTTGAATATCACGAACAGTTCCTCACATGCCGATATCTATTTTCCTGCTTCTGAAGTTCAGTTCCAGCTCAGGGTTTATCTCACTGATGCTGTTTGAACAACAGAGGCTAATTACTGCTCTATCTGTCTTGCTCTAACTTTATCTCACCATGTAGAGCATACAGTGTGGTGCAATGCAAAAATAAAACTCTGTATCTCCTGCAGTTAATCATCATCGACATTACATGCAATGGAACTACCATAACAGGCATTGTCGGTAGCAAAGCAAGTTTAAGCAAGTTGGCTTAATGAATTTTGGAGGCAGAATGGTAAATGAATAAATGATGATGATGAAAATGATGGAGAACAGGCAATGCAGGAAATACCCGAGGTTAAAAAAACAGAGCAAAGGAAGTAGTGTTGGGAGCATTTGTCAGAAGAAGTTGTGTAATGCAGAGTGAGAGCAAAGCTTCATGAATTAATTACAGCTGAAACACAATATTTTAAAAACTCTGCCAATCCCTTATTCTGTTCTTAGTCATCAAAGCGTACATCTTGTTAGAGTGAAAGTATGTACAACTTAGAATCAATGTTAATGTTTGTACTAACCTGTTTTCACATAAATCAGATACTGTAGAAGGAAAACCATCTTCATTTAAACTATTCACACTTTGCTTTAAAACCAGAGAAACAAATGGATCACGCTTCATTTTTGCCTAATTTCCTAAAGGTTTTTGGTGTATTATTCTATAATTTGATCTCAGAAATGTCTTCAAGGACTTTACTGTGAACATATTTAGTAATATTAATGTGCTCTGTAACTGGGATTTAATGTACTTATGTCTGGTTGCCTCTTTCGACCATGCGCCACCTTATTCGCATCCATTGTTTTTGTTCTGTAGATGGATGAAATAAAGGCAAAGGACCGGGTGGTGTGTGCGCTTGAGAGAGAGCTGGGGGTGCAGGCTGGCTATGCCCAGAAGCTTCAGCTCCAGAAGGAAGCCCTTGATGAGCAGCTGGGCCAGGTGCGAGAAGCTGAAAGACACAACCATGGCAGCCCAAAAAGGGAGGTGGTGCCTGGGCTGGGGGATAACCAAGATGTGCTCAACAACCAGGTACATGCACACATCATTCAGACATATATGTCTGTGAATCTGTAACTGTAATCTTCAAATCTAAGCATCTTAATACAAAAAAAATCTGCTATTATGTTGAGTTTTGGTGTCAGGGAAGAAAAAGTGGAACTGGTGCATCCCTAATTTGTGTGCATAATTTATTCACCCAGAGAAAAGGAAGAACATTTATCAAACTGGAGGCGTATAATACTCTCATCTCTCATCTCCACTTACATTCATTCATGAGAAGTATAATATGTATATTTCACATACAGATTTACAGTTAAGCTCATCCTACATCCCATCATCTCCCCTTTCCTATCAAAATGTTCTACCTGCCTGCATGATCTCCCCCTTTTCAGTTTTTGTCTTCCTCCTCCTCTCCTCTCCCCCCTGCTCCCCAGGAGGTGGAGGAGCGAGATATGAGGAGGTTCCAGCTGAAGATAGCGGAGCTCCACTCGGTCATCAGGAAACTGGAGGACAGGAATGCACTGTTGGCTGACGAGAGGAATGAACTAGTGAGGAACACACATGCAGAAGTACATATATGTATTGATATAAGCATGCAAATACATGCTCAGTATTACATGTGTATATACTACACACAAAAACTTGAAGAAACACACATGCATATGAAACTGTATTACAAAATGTNCTAAAGATTTTTTGGGCACAGACGCCTTTATTGTAAAGTAGGTAGACAGGAAATGGGAGAGAGAGGGGGGATAGGCATGCGGAGAAATGACGCTCCGGCCGGGATTCGAACCGGGGTCTGCCACGTATATGGCATACGCTCTAACCACTGCACCACCGAGCGAGCCACAAAATGTATTTTCTAGACAGGAAAGACTTAAGATTACAGCGTTTCCCCTCCTGTTTCCTTCCCGTGTCCAGTTGAAGCGGGTGCGAGAGGCAGAGAGTCAGATGAAGCCAATGTTTGAGAAGAACAAGCGTCTGTCCAAGAAGAATGATGACCTTCTGCAAACGCTGCAACGCATGGAGGAGAAATTAAAAAACCTGAGCCGAGAGAACGCTGAGATGGTGAGAGGCACCCAGTGTTTATCTTTACTCTGTTATTTCCCACCTCCATCTTCCTATTAACTTAAGATACATTCAGAGTTCAAATGCTAGTAGAGAATAACAGATATTGGATTTTTTTATCATTAGGGGAGGAGAGGATTTTGTTTTAATACTTTTAATACTAATACTACAGTACTACAAAATGAAACAGGACCTCTAGTGGCCATTTGAAGAAAAACATGAAATAATTCTCTACAACATCATGNCTCTCTCTCTCTCTCTCTCTCTCTCTCTCTCTCTCTCTCTCTCTCTCCCACCCTCCCTCTCCCTCCATCCCTTTCCCTCCCTCAGAAGGAAAATGCCTCCTCCTCTCGGCCCCCCTCACAGCAGCAAACACATCAGCTGAAGCGACCAAGCTCTTTGACTGATTTAAGCCACGCCCACGAGGAACAGGAAGTGGAGTTCCTCAAGCTGCAGGTTGCTGAGCAACGTGGCATCATTGACGAGCTCACGCAGGTCAGGATTTTAATAGACCATACAGTGTTTCCTTTTAGGAAGCTGCTGAAGTTAATATTTTGTGAGGAAATGAATTGCTTCTAATTTGTGTAAATAAAAAAAACTATCCATACAATATATTAATCTCCTTCAAGGTGTAATCATTCATATCACCCATTACTAAATAGGAGCATCACTTCATGAAAATATTAGCCATTAATTCTTGCCTTTGCTTACTGTCAAAATTGGATGAGGGGAATATGATACATATTTTCATTTTCATACTTTCATACTTCCAAATAGCATTTATTCATCTCCACCTATCTATCACTTCACAACCTGACTCATCCCAAACAGTTAAGTAGAAATCCAACCCTCACTTGGATGCTTCTGGTATGTGATCCCAGTGCAGCAGTCATGTCTGGGCATCAAATGTGAGGTTGGTTTTGCCAGCAGCAAAGTTGAAGTTTTAACCGACTGTGTGTTTGTCTTTAGGAACGTGACCGATTGGTGATGAGCAAAAAGAACAGGAGGAAACCTCTCAAACTGTCTAAAGTAAGTGTTATTCGAGTGTTGTGGTGCTGTAGCTAAGCAACTCCCGCAGTATCTGTGGTTGACTGATCTGCAAGTGCTGGGGTCTGTGGGTTTGTCTTTGTGTGTATTTAATTGGGCTCAAGAGACAATAATGACAGTATCCCTCATAGCTGAGAGCATTGAATTGAGCATGCATGCAAATCCTGCATGTACTATTCTCACAGTTAGTGGAAACTTATTACCTTTTTTCCCCATTGTTATTTTCTTTTGTATTTAATAACAGTGTGGGATTTATCACAAAAAAGTAAGAAAGCTCAATTTGTGTGCACAAGTTAATTTATTGTGTGTGAACACAAAGGGTAGGAGATGAGGATACTCTAATTGGGTGACATAATCACTCTGATTTGTGTGTGTGTGCATATTTAGGCTTAAACATCAGGGGATTTTTTGGATCTATGATGCTGTTAGGAGGAGGAGTTTTCAGTTGCATGATACATATATTGGCTCAATTTCCTTGTTGAAACCAGTTTGTCACATTGGCGTGGAGGAAACAGAGTTAGGCGCAGTGGTTTGGCTCTTGGACTTTTACCTGGAAATTTGTTTCTCTACTTAAGAATTTAATGAGCTGGCAGACAAAACACAGAAGCTCGCCTTTTGCTTTTTCTGTTGTAGTAATTTGGTTGTAAACAGACTCTTTGTTGTCTGTTTTTCCATTTTGTGTGGGTGTCCGGCGCAAAGCCACAGTACTCTCTTGGAAAGACTTGGAGTGTGCTGTATAGATCGACTGGTACAGTGCAAGAAATGATAGATGCTTTTTTAGGGTATTAGTTTTTCTTAGGCTAACATTATGACAGAGTACATCCTCCTCATCCTCTACTTCTCTTCCTTCATTTGCCTGTGTGCCCTGGTCTGTCTCTATTTCTCTGGTTGCCAGGAGATGACTTATAAACACGATGGTAAGGACCCTGTGGGTTTTGGAAACTTTAATTGCCAGAAAGGAGTAAACAAACATGCAGAGACTTGATATGATTACAGAATAGTGAAGTTTTTGGGACAAAATGTGGATGAATAAAGTGGCTGCACAACAAGAAGTCAATTTAAGCGAAAATAAGTGGATGTATGAGATTGATTTAGAGGCTGTATTTTTGTTCAAATAGAATTACTATTTAATATCAAATGTTTTTTTCTGTTTGCAAAGACTGTTATATAGGATAGAGAACTCAAATTATGTCTGTTTTTTAATTTGATTTAACAATCCTCTTTTTCTGTGATTCCTCTCTGCAGAGGCATGTTGTGGAGACATATTTTGGATTTGATGAGGAGTCTGTAGATTCTGAGACGTCCTCCCTGACCTCCTATAACACTGACCTCACTGACCGTACACCTGCTACTCCAGAGGAAGATTTGGAAGAAGTAAGAAATTCATTTATCTATGAGGAAAGATATAATTTCAATAAGATTCTGCCATTTTAACAGCTAAAATATGCACATCATAAATTAAGGTGATGGACTGAATAGAAACGGGACATTCAGAGATTGAGGCACCAGTTTATAAGTATGTTAAGGTGAAGGTTTGTGTGTGAATTTGACCCTANGGACATTCAGAGATTGAGGCACCAGTTTATAAGTATGTTAAGATGAAGGTTTGTGTGTGAATTTGACCCTGTCACTCTTTGATACCAGTGTGTTTCTCGTGAGGAGTCTGAGCTTCGTTTCCGTCAGCTGACCAGAGAGTACCAGGCTCTCCAGCGGGCTTATGCATTACTGCAAGAGCAGAGTGGAGGCTCTCTAGATGCCGAGAGGGAGGCCAGGGTTTGTATTCTGTACTTTGTCATCTTCCATTGACTCTCTACCGTTTTGTCTTTACAACCTTATGACAGACAGAGCTTGCTTGTGACATATTTAAGTACTAATTCCTTATCGACTGATCTTTCCTCCACAGACACGTGAGCAGCTGCAGGCAGAGCTCAGCAGCTGCCAGGCCAAGATCATCGACCTGGAGAAGGCTCTGGTTGAGCGGGGGCAGGTAACAAAGACGAGGGATGGAGACAGGAGCTCACGGGTCTTACTCTCACTGGCCCTCCTGCATGTTTGTCTGGCTGCTCTGCTCCTGGGCTGGCGCTATGCCGACCAGGTCTGCCGCAGATTCCTGTGATGTCACTTCCTGCATATGTGGTGTCACAGCTCTGTGCCTACACACTCTGCCTCATCTTCTATCCTTCCTGTTGGTTCTATTTTTTGTCAGTTACTTCATTGCTGACCACCACGGAGAGGATTCTCTTACCACTTTGTTTCCTGTCAACTATGAACAAATTGTTTATTATAAAAAATCTTGATCCAGTAAAATTTTATATTTTCCAAGTCTGAAAATACAAAATTTTAGTTAATTTAGTTAAAGGTAATTTTAATTAATTTAATATGTACAAAAGTCATCATAGAACATGTTGGTCTGTTGAACAAAGCCAAACATGTATAGCATGTTTAGAAAAAANATTTAGTTAAAGGTAATTTTAATTAATTTAATATGTACAAAAAGTCATCATAGCACATGTTAGTCTGTTGAACAAAGCCAAACATGTATAACATGTTTAGAAAAATTTTTGTTTAAACTAAGTAAATTGAAAGAAATTCTGACACTGAGCACCTTAATTGTCACCTATTCTGAATATTAGGAAGAAGGCTGACATTCTAAAGATCTTATCAGTTCATATCGCTACCCTTAATTTCTTCGTTTG
>JANJYP010137122.1:0-19597 GCA_024605115.1 Rastrelliger brachysoma | reverse complement strand
TCACTGTTGAAAACATAACAAGGCAATTTTATCTGTGCATCAATAGGGCTGCAACTAGCAGTTATATTCATTATTGATTAATCTGCCGGTTATTCTCTTAATTTGTTGATTAATCATTTGATTTATAAAACAAAAGAAAATAGTGACAATTTATCTTACAATTTCAAAGGTGAGGCATTCAGATATTTTTGTCCAACAGTCCAAAGCCCAAAGATATTCAATTTACTATTAAGTATCACAAAAACCATTAAATCATCAGACCTGAGAAGTTGAAACAAGGCAATTTCCTGCATTTTTGCTTTAAAATGTACTAAAATTATTATTACTTAGGAAGTGGTGTTGATCAGGTTCCTGTCAATCGACTAATCAATTACGTTTAAATTAACCCCTTGGATTTAATGACTGTCTGACACACATAAACACACACAGGCTTAGAGACAAGTTAACCATGGATTTTTAATATCTTCAGGCATGTGAAAAATTATAGATGAATCATGACAAGTCAGTAATTAGACAAAAACAGAGGAAAATACAAAATGCTGTCATACTCATGCACAGTATATTGTACCTATATTATGTTCTCATTTTATTCAGTCACCTCTTCACATGTGTCCAAAACATTACAAAGTATCATGCACCAACAGCAGGGAAACATTTTTTGCTTTTAGTGAAATGTTTTGGCAACTATAAATATCTAAAAATACTAAATATCTCAACAACTTCATAATAGATCAGCACAACATTTTGGCACAAACATTCATGGTTTCTTGATGAGATGTTATTCTGGGCTTGTTGTTCCCCTGATGTTTTCTCTGGCGCCACCATGTGGTTGACATTCGTGGCTTTTGGGTGAAACGTTTCACCAAGAATGGGATAGGCTATTCATCGCATCACAATTTATTTTGTTTGTGTTGACCTAAACTTTTGTGATTTATCTCTATACAGCTTTATTGGATACCTGCCCGTTATAAATTTGTGTATTTTTGTGTTCATGTTACAACANGTGTGTGTGTGTGTGTGTGTGTGTGTGTGTGTGTGTGTGTGTGTGTGTGCGGGTGTGATGGCTGAGCAGAGGCAGTGGAAAGTGTAGAGCTGTTGTTTGAAGTGCTTGAGAGCGCAGAGCTGAGGTAATTGTGTCTGACGGGTGGTGATAATGATGAGGCGCAGATCAGATCAGCTGCAGATCCCTTGCTTCCAACCCCCCACTGCTTGTCTTCACTTTTCCCTTCTCTCCTAATTGACCGGGCCGCGTCTCCTCCGAGGCCCTTTGTTATTATTTATTAATAATTCATCGCTAAATAATTCACACCCTTGGACTCACAGTGTTAATTGAGCTGGGTGGGTCGGCAGTTTTGTGTGTGTGTGTGTGTGTGTGTGTGTGTGTGTGTGTGTGTGTGTGTATGCGGGGACTTTAAAACTAGGGAGGAAAAGGGAAGCGGGCCTTCCTCAACTTGTAGGGCAGCAAAAAAGGGAAAAGGTTCATTTTGTTGTGAATAGAGATGGAGGTTTGGGCAAATGGACATTACAGTTGTGTGTGTGTTATAGTGAGAGTGAAGGGCAGAGGGGAGTGAATCACTACTGCCTGTTTCGTGTGTGAATGGTGGGGAGATAAATAAATTTTGACATTGCATTGAAATGGAAAAGCTACTAGACTTAGTTTCCATCAACTCATACATGAATACTTGATGATTATAAATTGACTGTGAAGTACAGCTACAGCACAGATAGTTTTTTGATAACTGAAGAACTGATTTAGTTTTTAAAAGAAATATTTTTCAAGAAAAAATGCAAAGCATTTGCTAATTTGAGCATGTGAGAAGTTTTATTTTACAGTAATAAAGCATCAGCATTTTATAACTGATTTGTCAATTACCTGTGTAATTGATAGTTGTAGCCCCACCAGAAAGCACAGATGGCATACAATTGTTGACTAAGACCCCGACAACTAAATATATAATAAAGCTGTGTGCCAGTATTAACTCATTAGAGATCGATCCAATATGTCATCCTCTAAGAAACAAGTAACGGCAGTACAGGAATGCAAAATGGGATAAAATTAAACAGAGGAAACGGCACGCAGGTGGTTGAGTGGTTAAGAGCACATACAGCGCATGCAGCCGACCCCTGTTCCAATCCCAGTTGGATGTCCTTTGCTGCATGTCACACCCATCTCTCCCATGATTTCCTGCTTATGTACTTTCAAATAAAGGTTTCTGTGCCTGAAAAAAATCTTTAAAAAAAGAAACAGTAGAAAGATGATCCACTAGAACAAAAAACAAACTATAATTATACTTACTATAATTTCCTTCTCCGTAATATCTGTGGTTACAGCTCACTGATAAATTTAAGGTCATTAAATGATTTTCTACATACGAGGAGAACTGTTCACGACTTGTCAAACACCATACAAGGCATACAATAGTAATTACATCATCCAATGATTAAGTCATTACTAGAAAAGCATAAATTTGATGTTTGGCTATGTTTGCATGTACAATGCTGATACAAGTAGAATCACTTGTAATGACACAAATACCAATAAAACACTGATTCAAATGTCATCACAAAATGAGATTATCATTCATTTATAGTAAGAACAGCATGTGGTGGTTACTTTTCTGGCAACAATCAGATATTCAGGAGCAGAGGTGTCCAGTAGAGGTCAGCATCAGATCACCAGTATTTCTGCCACATGCTGAGATACTGGTGTGTTTGCAGAGCTGCAGTTCATTTGGAATCACATGCTTTGTTTATGTTAAATTATTCATGCAACCTTTCATTAACACCCTAAACAAATACAAATTGCACGGCATAGAGGGAATCATAGCAGTCACACTGTGCCAAGGAATGTTTTCTTAAGAAAATGCCGGCTTGCTGATTTGTAAACCTGCTTACTGTGTATTATAACAGAGCATCACACCATAGCACCGCATCCACTGGCCGGTTATTTTCGCTTTCTGCTTACTAACTAGTTTGCAAGTGATGAGAATACATAAAATATGAAAAGGTTAGATTTTAGACTTTTCGTAGCCTCTGGCTAAATAGCTCATCACACTGAAACCAATGTTTAAAATTTAAGATAAATCTTGGAATTGAAAATGCAGAAGGTTTCATAACAAGTTGCAAAATCATTCTGTCTCTTTTTTTCCCTCCTGCTCTGTCTTCCTCTGACTCAAGCATTGGCACAGTGTCGAGTCGCTTGGGCAATGCTCGTCTTCTGAGCATTGCCTAGTTGCTAAATCTCTTTTAAGCAGAGTGATATATCAAAAATCAAAGCAACTCTGAACCCAGTCTTTTAAAAGTTTAGATTTTTTTGTTGGGGGGAATTTCTGGGTTGGGAAAAAACAAGTTGGTGTAAAAAAAAAAAAGAAAAGAAAAGAAATTCTCCCCAGTTTGTATTTCTGTAGGGAATTGTTCATCTGAAGCTGTCGACAAGGTCCATACAAGTCTCCTGCTACCATGGAGCATACAGTCTGTCTTTCATGCTGCAGTGGTTTGGGACCAGAGAGGAAGGGCCAGCAGAGGAATCTGTCTAGCCGAGCTCAGTGTGTACACAGCATGTATTTTTGTAGACATCGTCGTAGACTTCACTTAATCTAAGAGTACATCAAAGCATCCTCTACTCCTCTTCTCCAACTAAATCCTTCTCTGGTCCTTATTACCAAAGTGCTCATAAATGCCTTTGGGGAGTTGAGAAGACGAAAAAACACAAACAAAAAACAAACATGTTTGCTTTTATCTTTCAAATAACTATTTATGCTGGTACAAATGAGCATTCTGAGAGGGGATCATATTGTATCATATTGGGTGAAGATGTAAAGATTCATGCTGACTGAAAAGAACAAAAGAAAGATGGGAGTGAAGAAGGGTGAATTGTTGCTGTGACGTTAACCAGGACGTCATCATTGCTGGTAGATTTAAGTGGGCTGCCAATCTCAGAAATGTCACTTTTTGATTCATCAAGTGGTTTCAAAAAGCGCCAGCGAACATGAGATTAACAAATGGCTTGCACCAGTCTGCTTTTGATTTATATTTGATGGCTCTGATGTGAGCATGGAAGTGAAGGGACTGGTTGTATACTCCAGTGGACGCGATGCCGGGGCCGGGGAGTAAACAGGCTCTCAGCGGCACAGGAGTCTTTCCATCAGGATAGAGAGTGTAACCCCATGGAGATCCTGGAGAGTTCTGAAGCCAGAGATGGTGAATAATAGAACAAAGTGAGGATGAGTCTTCAGAGGTTCTAGTGCTCTTCAACATCCCTCCATTGCAGTAAAAAGGGGTGTGTGTGTATGTGAGAGAAAGCTGGAGAGAGAGCACTGACNTCTTCAACATCCCTCCATTGCAGTAAAAAGGGGTGTGTGTGTGTATGTGAGAGAAAGCTGGAGAGAGAGCACTGATAGTTGCAACTTCTCTGTGCATCCTCACTAAACTATGAAGAAAACTAAAGTTACCTGACATGTTTTTCTCTCATCAAGTAAAAAGCACCACTTCATCACCAAAAACTTCTCTTGAAAAACAATTGTAATAGTAAACTCTCTCAGTGACAGCTACAGCTACAATGACAAAGTCTGCATTCATATGACAGCATCCAAACCTAATCCCATGGGACTGGAGGGGGTCCTTCTCTTTTTTTTTCTTTTTGCTTATGAAAAATTCACCACAGCCACCCCCCTATCTCTCTTCTGTGCGTCTCCAACACCGAGAACTGACATGCGGTAAACGGAGAAATATTCAAAGGCAGGCTGGGCCTGCCTGTCTCCCACAGGGGTCTCCTTTTTACCCCCTCATCACTGCTGAGAAATCAAAACTCTTTGGACGTCACATAGGCCGATTGAAGTTCGGTGCCTGCTCTGGAGCGGTCCCTTGCCCAATGATGGCAGGCTTCATTAGAGCTGTCACTCAGGCCCTGGCGACGGGGCAGCGCCTCAGGGCACCCTCAGGGCCCAATCAATGTTGGGGTCCCCAGGAAAGCGCCATCAAACAGCCCTAGAAGACGATGCTGTAACCCTGCGTTGCTGAGTTTCACGCTCATCCCCCACTGATCACATGATTAATAGCACAGCTCCACAGTTTTGCCTCTATTTTTTTGAACTCTGATGCAAAGCTGCAATCTTGTATTTTTAATCATTGACTTCCCATTGGCTCAGGAATGGAAATGTGCACCCTGGAAATCTATATAGGAACAGTCTTATTGTAACTCTAATGATGAAGGAGAATGAAACTTCTCTCACAAACAGCACCCAGTAGTGGCAATGGGAAGCAGCAGCTAGTTGTTATTTTTGCCTCATTTCAGCCTCCATTCCCAGTGTGTCGCAATTACAATGAGTCACATGATGCAATGAAAATAAATGAGCCAGTGGGTGCTTCTCTGTCCAACAATCTCAAATCCTGGAACAATGAGATATCCACGAAATCATGGTACATGATTCAAATACAGGAGCAAACAAAACCCAAACAAAACAAAGCAAATGTCTTTGAAGAGCGAAAAACTCAGACTGCCTAAGTTCCTTTCAACAATATACAGAGTGCAATATTCTCAGTACCAGTATGTTATTCAGAGCGTTCCTCCAAATATTTGGAGAGAAGGAGGAGAGATGAAACGGGTATAGAACAATGGGACTCTGGCTCTGTTATGGCGTTCGTGCACCTCGCCCCGCCAGCCCTTTGTAGTGTGTGTTGTGTAGTGTCCGCGCCCCCCAGTTGGTCCCCCGCTTGTTCTGAGTCCAGGTGGGGTCTCAGTCCCCTCCTGCTTCCCCCTCCCCCCCTATCTGCCTATCTCGCACACACCTGCTCCATCANACACACACACACACACACACACACACACACACACACACACACACACACACACACACACACACACACACCTTTTTGTTTCCAGGCTTCCAAACACTGATTAAAGAGCCAGGAAGGGCTAATTTGCTGTTCAATTGAATCCATTTAATATTTTTTCATTTAAAACATTTTCTAAATTAGTCAAACATCATTCTTCGGTCAGGACTGGTTCGTCTAATCCAAATCTGACTTTGCCCATAAAATAATTCTCCATTCTATAATGTTAATAATGCTGATATATTCTGTTTGATCAGCTTAGTTCAATTTAATGGCATATGAGAAGGTATTGTGAGGACAAGAAGTGTCTTTACAAAGACTATTAATAAAAACTTATTTCTGTAAAAACTCAGCCGTATTCAATATATATATATATATACATATTATATATACATATTAATTAAATCAATATATTATTGATCATAAACAACATCAGTGCTGTCAAGTGCTGTAGCTAGATGAAGAAGGATAAAGGATGTTGCTAATTTATTCAGGCTATCTTCTAATGGAAAGTGGTAAAATATTCTCTCAGGACTGTACCACTGAACAACTTCCGAAAGTTTGGCAAAAAGTTTCCCTCATTTTAAATTCATTTCAAATGTAAAAAGTTGCTCTTAAAATGCCCAAAAGCAACACATTTGAAAGTGGTGAGATATCAGCTTCAGTTTATCTCACTCTCACATCAAATCCATGAGATAAACCCTTCACTTCATGTTTCCCCCTTTCCTCTTCCAGGGTCTACTTGTAATACCGAAACAGCCCACTGGGTGATGCTGAGATTTATGCTGCATAAAAATGAAGTTGTTGAGTCTGGAACAAAGACAATAAAGTAATGATTTCTCTGTCAGATATTTTGCTCTGGGTACTGAGCACTAGCTGCGTTGTTAGCAAAGGGTGATCATTAAAAAGTAACAGGGACTGTAGACACCTTTTATCCAGTAATCAAAGGCAAATAACAACAAAAAACAAGGTCTGACCTATATTCACTATGCAACAGCATCCCAAAGGAACGACAGGTACCGGGGCATCATGCACCCTTCCAACAGTCCATTAACTCTTTACTGGATGTGAAGAGTGCGCAAACTTGTGTCTAAAGCAAATTATGATCATCCTCTCAGATATTTTTTGCTTTTGTAAACACTTAAAAATAGCACCTTCCACAAATGATCAAAAAATTCAACTATTCAATATTAAATTTAAATCTGGCTTCCCCCGCCCCCCCTCTCTCTTAATAAGGGAATAGAGGGGGTGTCTATGGTCAGTGTGTAGAAGCTGTGTCTGGTGGAGGTAATCCTCGGTGATCTGCCCTAATCTGTCACAGATACGCAGCTGAAGCACAGAGAAGCTGTTAGAGGAGAGCAGAGAAGGGGGGGGGGTGAGTCGGGGGGAGAGGGGGGCTGGATTATGGCAGTACGTCTGTATTAACTCACTGGCCTTATCTCTTAAACGCTGTGCAAAAACAGCTTTGACTCGTACATAGGGAGTGGTATACAAGCCTGGATGTACAGTATGTATGTGTATATGCAGGCATGTGTGTGTCATGTGAGTTGAGCTTATTTCATGCCAGCCATACAGGCCTAAGAAATAAGTGTCCTTATTATAGAGTGGAGTGCCACCTTGTGTGAGTTCATATCCCGGCTCTCCCGGCTCCCTGAAACCTGACAGCCGTTCTCAGGTGATTCTGTTTCCATTTCTCCCTCTTTGGGTTGGGCACAGCGGTCAGTTTGCTCCTCAAAATATGGTCTCTTGATTGCCAGATACAAATCTTTCTTTGTCCCCATATCTGAGAATTATGTGCTTTTAATTTTTCCTGTTTAAACCACACACAATTATGGTTTACATGGTGATTGTGGAAAAATTACTAATTGTCAGTTGTTGGGGATGAAGCTGTCTCACATGTCAAGTCGCGCCCTGGTTTGGAGTCTGATTTACCCAGCAGCACGGGAACACACACATCCTTCATACTCATAAACACATGCGCNACACACACACACACACACACACACACACACACACACACACACACACACACACACACACACACCACTCTTGCTCACACGCTGACAAACTCAAAACGGATCACAAACAACTGTTATAAAACTGATGTTGATTGATACAGTCGATGTGACTCTCCCTAACACAAACAGACAGCTTGAAGCACGCACAGTCCCTCAACTCCAGTCATGGGAGGGTCACCCCGTGGCCCTCAGAGAGAGAGAGAGACTGTGTGGATGTTCTCATGTTTATGTTTGGGAGATTAGCAATGATGAAAGAATGCCTTTTCAAGTCTGGGCTGGAGGGGCCTCTGTTCAATGCCCCACCCTTTCACCGTACGCATGCACGCACGCACGCACGCACGCACGCACGCACGCACGCACACACGCAAACACGAACACACACACACACACACACACACACACACACACACACACACACACACACACACACACACACACACACACACACACACACACACACACACACACACACACACACACACACACACACACAAACATTCCTGCATGTGTCTACATACATAGGCACACACTGAGTAATTTCATCATCAATCCGCACACATGAGTTCCCCACATCAAAAAATCTGCAAGGTTGCAGATACATGGTTTCCAAATCTACGTCTGACATTGATTCAGGCGTCTCTCAGGATCCAGGATCTCTAGTGAATGTCAAAGCTTCTCTGACACTTTACCCATATCTATCGTCTTCCCTCTCATCTTCCATTCTTCATCGAGCCCCAGTGAAAGAACCTCATTGTTCTACACTGCCTGTATGTGGTCTCTCAGTTTTCCTGATTCTCTTCCTCTCATTCTCTCAGGCTCTCTTGCAGCCATATGCTTGGCCCTCTTTTAGTGTTTCTTCATCTTGTCTCCTTGTGGTGTCATGGATTACATTTTGACTTGCTCAGTTTTGGGGGGTTCCCATGCGCATGCCAGGAGACGGGGTAGAGAACGCTCGATCTTTCTTGTCATTATCCCTCCACGCCAAACTAAACAGAAGAAGTTTGGAGGTTTAAAACTGTCTCTCTCTCTTACTATCGGTTGTGGATTTGGATTAGGGAATTCCTCAGTTTGAGGGGACAACATGCTCAGGCAATTTGTTTTCCATTAGCTATAATATAAAGCAGGGTTTTCCAAACAAAACATGATAATCATTGGGCTAAGCGTGGGCTGTACTAGGCCTCTCCCAGAAAAATCATCTAAAGACTATTTGGTCACAGTCCCATGATCCTATTCACTCTTGAACTATTCCATTGTCTGTAATGCATCAATCACAGGTTTGTTTGACCAGGTATTACAGGCTCTATTGTGTAACTTTTCTCCTTTATGCAAAGCTGATTCTGTTTTCTTTGGCTCCTTGTCAAGGCCCCACATGACAGTTTCACTCACTGCAGAGATTGGTGCTTGGAGAACAGCTCATAGTATTCGCTGGAGTTCATGCTTGTCTTTAAACTGACTAAACACTTTGATATTCCTTTTTTTTTATAACCCATCATGGTGACTGTATCCAGCTACCTTCTTTGTTGTCTTGGCAAGTAAACCATTCATTCATCAAATTGTTGGAACCACAGATGTAATTGAAAGTTTTAGTGTGATCACTGATTCTGGGGGGCCCTGGCTGTTAAGAGGCAAACTCCCTCCGGTCTTACCTACTAAAAAGTGGAAAGCACCTTTTCAGGTGAAGTCATGAGAGGAGCTTTGTGGTGGCAGGTAGGGGAAATAGAGGTGTGCTGTTAGAGCATACTGGAAACTACTTAATTAAACATAGATCCAGATGACTGTTATTATCTCCCAATTGGCTTGATAATGCGCTAGCTAAGGGGACGTGTAGGTGTGTGGAGCACAGGAGCCTGCGTCCTGATTATGACACAGAGAAGGCAACTGAGAAAGCAAAAAACAGATCAGACAGATATATCAAGAAGATATAATGGAAACCAAAAGATGAAAAGGTGCCTCAGTGAGTACTTAAGCTAGAGGCACTGGTCTGGCTTCTTGTGTGCAACATGATATGACCTTTGTGACAGCTGCTGACATTGCTTGATGTGTACACCCAGAGGTTGTGGAACCAGTCAGGAACTATGGGAGTATAGATAGTTGTGTCTGTGTTGTGGCGCTGTGGGGTCGGGGTTGGCATGCTTATCCAAAAATGCCACAAGGCAAATTATACACCGTCCTCCATTTTTAGAATTGTTACTTGCAGATTGAATTGCATTCCAGCATGCTCTTCATGCCAAGAAAGAGACTTCTTTTGTGTTGTACCCGCTGTCAATCACTGTCACGGCACTTAGTGATACACAGGAATGTAATGTCATGGGTAACTGACCTATCAGCATGCCATTAATACACATCATTAACACTGTATATTCAGGCAGCCTGCTGGCCCTCTCGTCTGCTAGAAAACCATCCATGCTTGAGACACAAAAAAGGGGAACAAACATATTGACTCTGTCAGCATTGTCCTCATGAAATTCGTATGAAGTAAACATCCTGAATGTATTTCACAGTATATGCTCCAATATAAAGCCTATATAGGGTTCAAAGCTACAGTCTGCAATGCTAGTCTATATGCAGGACAGCATATGTGTTTGGACAGTGAAGCAGTTTGTTGATGTAGACGTACAGTATTTGTTGTACATGGGGAGCAGATGGCACTACCGTTGACCCCTCCGTGTGTCTTCCTGTCCCCTAGCTGAACCACAGCGTGAGGGGGCCCTTATCTGGTCAAACTGGGCGGTGGGGAGGGGAAGGCTTTGAAGGCACGCTTGTGTGGCGATGCAATCAGGCAGGCTGCTGTGGGTCCGTAGATACCCCCCCTCCCCACTCCCATCTCCTCCCTTCCAATACCCCTCTTTGCTCTTCTTCTGCTTTTCGAAACTATAGAGAGATGCTTATAGAGTGCTCTGAGGCTCCATGGGTGGTGTTTGTGCAGCAGAGGCTCCTGGATAGGCCTTGGGAATAATACGGACGGTAGAGTCCTTCCCATTCCCCAATCACGAGTAACATCTTGAGGAGTATCTCTAAGTGATAAAACACTCACAGAAACCCAAGAGATTTGTCGCAAATTTTCCACCCTGGACAGAAAAATAAATAGAGATTATCTTTAGAGACAATATGATCCCAGTGGTCCCCCCTGACTTTACCCTCTGCATGGAGGACACAGATAAAGTCTCTCAGATATTGACTGAAAAAAATGTAGAATTTTGAGGTGGAGAACATGTACTGTAAAGGCAACTGGATGTACTGTAGAGCTTGTAGTCAAAGCTAATAGCATTGTATGCTGTTTCAGTCTGCTGTCAAAAACTGTGTTTGTGTGGGAATGTGGGTGTGTCTTCCAGTCAAGTGATTTTGTTGATGTTATTGCACTTAATGTCTGTTTGCTTTGGCTGGTAAAGTGGGGAAACAGTCTTCTTTGAGCTGTCAGTCAGGTGTCATCGAAGCTTCAGCTGTGAAATGTCTTATGGGCCAAAGAAAGCTACTGCTCCAAGTTCAAATCTGGTCGGTCATATAGGAACATTTGGATCTTGGCAATAATGTATGCCAGTTCTCCTAGATTTTTCCAATTATTGTTGTGATATAAAAGACATAATTTCATCTAGCTAACCACTTTGATGCTTTCATCTTCCTCTAATATGTTCCACACTAGCATTGTAACAACACTCTACCACTCACAGATATTGATTTGGATTAGGCTCTGTCACGTTCGGGGATTGCGTAAATGAGGCTTCTTTTTTTTCTTTATTCTCCCCTCACTCATTTTCGTTCCCCCTCTCCCTGTCACATCTCCATGCTGCCTCCTCACAGGCTCTTTGATGTGCCTGCTTTAATTTGGAGCTTAATGGAATCTGTGGCACTGCTGTGCCTATCGGTGGCAGGATCACAGATCCCAGGGTTCATTGCGGCATGCCTCCATTCTGGTGAGTGGGTGTCAAGATAGCCGTGAAACAATGGAGGAGGGCCTGTAGCCCTAGGAGACAAACAGCAACATTTCCAATGCAGATCACAAAGTATCGGAAGCCCCAGTCGAGGTTATTGCTAATGTGTTTCACTGGAGGAAGACCCATCTGTAGCACTGTGGTACAAACAACTGTTGACTAACGAAAAATTTTATTTTAGCATCAAGCCATTTTACTTCCTTGAAATATATTCTGGAAAATGGTATACGTAAAAGGTGTGGGTGAAAAAATTAACAGTGTAAATTAAAAAAAACTGTAATAGGTAGGTAATACATGAAAAAATGGGATAACAGTAATAATAGCAACAATAACAACATTAGTATCCATAATAATAGCAGCTGTAATAATGATTTGGTAATTTTAAGAATCTGACTATGTATTAAACTGGCTCACCCCTGCCTTGATACTCTTGGTACAAATAATTCCCTCTCTTTTTTCCATATGTTTCAGTCTGCTTATGTGGCATTACTGAAAAAAGTTCACAATGGAAATTCAAAGAGAGAATTTCTAGATATTGATAGTTCAGCATCTATGAGGTTATGCAGACATGTACTGCTAATAAATACATGCACATACACTTCTGCATGTATCAAAAGTACAGTTAAGTGTGTCTGCTCATCGTACATAATACAAATACATGCATGTCTGGTCTGTTGTAAAATCGCCTGATGTGCAGCACATTTCTCACTGACAACAGATTTATTTTCAGTTGAGCCACAATGAAAAAGGATAAAAGCATGTTTATTGAGTCATCATTAACACCCCTCATGTATGATAGGAAAATACATAATGTGCATTTAATTACAAGTTGAAACTAAATTCACAGCAATGTTCAAAAAATCACAAATTACAACTTGCCAAATGTTGGTGCGATTCAGGAGTCTGGACATTCACTCTCAGGCAGCTTGCATCTCTTTGAACGAAACAGTCGGAATTCCTCTGTGGAATATGCTGTGGCCATAATTCCTGAAACATTTATGTTTTGTAGTTAAACCTTCTGGCTTATATAGCTACATGTGTGCCCTCAGATGGTCAGAAGATCATGTTGATTTATCCCTTTGTTGCATACGTCTTTTTAACTGGCCATATAGCATAAAGATTCAATATATAGATTTTTTTCATTGGTCCCACTTATTGCTACCGTACTGTGCATCATATGTTGTTTTATACTTTTATTAGTTGTCTCCTTTTGTAGATTTTAGTCAGGGAGACTTTCTGTATTCAGGTCTAACTCCTAATTTAGACCATCAGGCTCAAATTCTGGACTGCTCATAGCCTAGCAGGGCGTCTGAACTTAGAAGACATGTCAAGGATTTCATCCAGTGCAGTCCAGACTACAACTTTCAATCCGTGGGGGTTATAAATCAAAGCAGGTGGTTTCCTCCCCAAAAACCTCTCCACAGGATAGAGTGCTTGGGGGCAGCGGGTTATGAGTGAACGATGATAAAAGTACGGCCATAAATCAATTCTTCAGCCTTATCAAAGGCATATTTCAATCGCTCTATGTACCGTTTAACTAGCATGCAAGTTAAGAAAAAAAGACAGAAAGAGAAGGAACTTCCATCTGTGTGTGGAAAGAAGACAGGATCTGGGATCTAAGGCCTGATGAGAATACGCCCTCAGCCATGCATTTGTACAGTACTCAAAGACACTGGCAGTCATGTTCAGACAGTATGCTAGCAGGGGGAAATCCCCCAATACAGGGGCCTTTATCTCTCTTCACATACTCAGCTTAATGAATTCTGCTGCATGTAATGGCACATGCAGGAGCTGTGTTGGAGGTGTTTCGCCTCTGACTTTCATCCATGTTTGTATTTGATGTGTGCTTGCTACAGTAGATCATTATATTGCAGAGAGAGTTGTTTTTGTCTTTGATATGTAGTCTTTTGGTTGTGGATATGTTATTTTTCTGAATATAATGTAATCTGAACCATACAGAGGTCAGGTCAAACATTAAAATTAAACACCAGAGCTTGCTCAAAATAAAAAGACATATGTGCTCATAACTTCTGAAATGTTAATGCAAACTTATTTGTGTGCATCAACAAATCAGAATTATGAATGAATGCAACAGTATAAAATGCTGCACATTTAACTCTGGGTGTGTGATTGAGTTTCCTTGTGCACCAAAATGAAATCTCACCAAACATTTCAGAGATTTTGTACAGGCACATCTATTATTTTGAACAAGCTTTGGTCAAGAAATTAAATATATTTTTTAAACAGTAAAAGTAATTAATTCTGTGAAACAGCTTCAATTTCTGTTCAACTACTGTAGCTGATTTAAAAAAAACCAAAGTATTATTACTAGCTTCTACATTTATTTGATGTCTGACAACTCCACAGACAAAGACATATATTACATTTGACTTTAATTCAGTTCAAAGTAAAAATATGTTGTTTTTTTTTCTTCTCGCTTACAGTGGGTAGAATACTCATCATGCAGATCAAAACAGAAAGTTGAATCTTAACTTTGGTCAAACTCAAATTCCAGCGAACTCTGGCATCCAAATTTGTTTTATTTGTGTAATCTATCTTATGCTACATCACATTAGGAATAAGCCACTTCTGGACAGAAGCTGTTGCTATAGCGAGGTCTCACTTCCTGTCATCCCTCTCATGTTTCTCTGAATGAACTCAGTGATATATTTAAGAGCCATGAAGATAAAGGCACATGGCTAAATTGCTAATACCATGAAGCAGTTTACTGGCTTGGACCGTGTTCTCTTGAGGCTTTGATGTACCGACATACAAACCTTTATGGCTGCTGGTGGACACACCACCTTAGTCAGCCCACGCTTCAGGACTCAAGTGTTTGCGCTCCTGGTCGTAAATCGATGTGTGTAACAAACCCAACAATGAACCTGTTTTATCCAAGCTGTCCGAGCTGTCTGTTCCATTCAAATTTGACAGATGAAGAGGTTGCGAGGCTGCAGCCCTGACTCTCGTGGCCCTACCTGTATAGGAGAAGCCTCTCCCTCTGATGTCTGTCTGTAAATTGACTTGCCTTTTCAGGCTTTGACCCTGATGTCTGATGTAAGACCCAGACACCCACACATCAAAGAGAACTGGGGGAGGGTGGGAGAATGGACTTCTATTTTGGAAGAAATATTGACTTTAGGCATTGAAGTGATGAGGCATCCAGCTTTTCGTATCCTATGTGAAATTACTGAATCTAAAAATTGATTTTTTTCTTTAAATCAAACCATCATAAACTATCATGGAGAAGGTGCAGTGTTTCTGGTTGCCAAAACACGAATTGAATCTGTTTTGCATTATTTGACAATTTCTCCTGGATAGATGTAAGATCAAGCCCAATGATGGGTTTATTTTGTTTTTATATGCTTGGAGATTTGTGCTCTGGTTTATTTCATATGGTTTATTCATCATTTTAACCGTCCACAGTGCTGTGGGGAGCTAGATAAAAGATATGTGAAGATGTCATAATTTTAAAAAAAAGTGCAAATAGTGAAAAATGTCTTTCATACTTTCCAACAGTCTCAGAAGATATCTGTAAATTCCCTATTTTGCTAACTAACAGTCGAAATACACCCCATATTCACTAAACACAGATGAATGAAGCATACCACTAAAAAAGATGTTTTTGCATCCTTTACCAAGTAAGAAATACTGATATAAATAGTGCACAATTTACTGAAGTTAATTATAGTATTAGTATTATCAAGAAAATCTACTTAAGTATCACAAGAACCCTGTTTGAATTATATATTATGATTTTGGCTAATGAGCTTGTAAAGGTGTAAAGGCTAATTTCAACATGTTTTATTGTCTGGGTGTTTTTTAACAGTGCTTTGTTATGCATATTGCAAATCTTTAGGTAAAATATTAATTCTGCAAGGTATCATATAAGCTGTCAGGGGTTGTATATGAAGATTAAATCTAATGCTTAGTTTCAGTGTTACAACTGCTAAAATAATTGCTGTCTGTTGTTCTATATGGGCTGTGGCAATACTTTTGAAAATAATATTGAAAAAAGAGAACTGTGAAGTTCTGGACAAGTTGTCAGGCAGAATTTCCAGAACCTGCAACAAATGCAGTAAGATGTCTTCTACCTTTCCCAACCACATATCTCTGTGTTAGTGGTTTTTAAACACCTGAGAACAAATACAGTGCAAGGCTGACATCTGGAAATGACATGATAGTGACACTTTCTACAATATCTACTGTGTAGAAATCACCACACCCAGATTTATCATTAACAGATAAGAACTCCTGCCACANACACACACACACACACACACACACACACACACACACACACACACACACACACACACACACACACACAGACACACAGGGGGGCACACACTGCTGCTTTAGTCTGAATGGTGGTCCCTGGGGCAGAACTAGTTTCAGCACTAGTTTTCAGTGTATACAATCTGAATAGACATCTTTATCTGAATAACCAAAACCAGCCTTCTGCAACTCTGAATGCAGAAATTAATTCTGAAGGACATTGTGTTCATGTAGACACACTTCCTGCAAACATTGTCCTTTTTCATGTCAGGATTTGGAGTTTGAGAGGCTGAATTGAGAGTAGCGGAATATTGAGCCTAGCTTCTTGTGCAGCCCAGTATCAACAAGCGGGACCCAGCTGTAGTCCCTAGAGACAGAGGCCACCTGCTGCTTATCCTGCAGGCCCACTCTGCTGCAGTGTAAACATACCTGCACTGCTTTGGGACCGGGACATCAGGAAGAAGCCACACACACACACACACACACCGCAGTTACACAGAACAAGTTACTAAGGCCTACAGGTGCTGATTTTCCTGATTGCTTAGGTCAGAACAAGAATTTGCTTCGCTGGATTCCAGTAAAGACTTAGTGAGAGGAGCTGTGGTGAGTCACATACACTGCCAGGAAAGGCTGAAATGGCAGCACGGTAATATTAGTCTTGCTAACATGCAGTTATTGAGCACATCTTTTTAAACTTTAAGATATATATAAGCAATCTCTCAACAGTTAACATGTACTGTCATGGTTTTACTGAAAAACAATAACTTCCTTTGCAGTTAAGGCATTTTCTTTTTTTATAACCTGACTGACTGATGAATCACCTGAACCAGTTTAAAGAGTAATTAAAAGTGGTGAGACTGCAGCCGCCTCCACATCACCACCTCTAGTGCCACCACACACAAACAGTAAGAGAGAGCTAGACTAAAAAAAAATGTAACAGCACCTAAGATAACACTAAAGCCCCTGATGACGAGTCTTTATACACACGCACACACACAGAAACATGAGCACACACATCTAATAGTATTACCAAAGCTCCTGATGATCTTTGTTGTGAAAAGTTAGCTGAGACTCTATAGCCATCTTCAAGGTTCAGTCAGCCGCTGTGCTCAGAGAGGAGTTTGCGGGATGGAAAAGCATTTAAGCTGGATTCACAGTGGGGATCTCCACAAAGCACGCTCAGAAGACAGCAAAACCGAGTATTATACAGCTTTCTTTGAAGAGTGGGAAATACCAGTTGTTATGTTTCCCCAAAATAAGCAGCGAGGCACACTGTGGGTTTGTACCTTCAATTTTTCTCCTTGTACAAATAAAACTAAACATGGGGAAAACGCAAACACACACAGCCATGCATGAGCACACAGGAAAACTCTTTTAGATTCAGGGGCACGCTGTATACATGGAAAAGCCTCAGTGATTTACTGCACATGTACACACATACACACACTACACACACATGGCAAACCGCTTCCTAACCCCTTACCGCTAACTAGAGTGTAGCAACCTGAGAGTTATGTCCCTCCTATGACTGCTCTCATAATTGTCAGCTGGCTGCAGCCTTAGCCACAGTACTGCCTTGCTCAGGAGCCTCCGGGAAAGCAGGCCAACCAGCCACCTGTGAGGTTGGCTGGTTGGCTTGTTGCCAGAACAGAAAACAGATATGAAAGCTAGTACCTGTGAAGGCGTCGCACTCTAGTGCAAACCATACACACCAACACTTGAATACATGCACACAAAAGGGAAGATAATTCCCTTGCCCACATGAAAGCGTTAGGCGGTGGGCAGAACGCCAGGCAGCACTACCTGGAGACAAAGGAGCAGCACCTCTGGGGGGTTTTGATGTTCATCTGGGATTCAACATGCTGATGGATCCTGCCTGTAAGGGGAGAGGGAGGTTGGTCTTGTGTGTGTTTGTGTGTGTGTACGCAGATGAATATATTTGAGCCTGCAAGCGATGTGTGCTCCCAGCATGCTGCAGCTCCGTAGTCTGCAATTAATCTCTCCGACATCAGGCATTCCCCCAGGGGGGGCAGATTTCTCTCTGCTGCTACTGATCTCCGCCGCACAGCGGGCCTGGGGGTGTGTGGGCGGTCTGAGAGCTCACCCAGTCTACTCAGGCAGGAGGGGATCCACCTGAGACATGAACATTGACACAACTCGCCTGGCTTGGCGTGATAGTGTGATGTAAGATTAGTTTTTATTATTGGCTAATTAAGTGTAAGAAAACACTTTAAGTAATGTCATGACATTGTTCATTTTTTCATTATTATGAGTCATTTAACTTGATGGTTTTTAACTGACCTGCTTGTTTAAAAATTTAAAGTCTTAATTTTGAAGTACAAATACAAATCATTGTCACGTGATCACTTTGGCGCTCCAAAATGCAGTTTCTTTTTTCAGAAGCTAAGTCAAACAGCCCAGATTTGAGTTTGATGACAATGCATTTTGACATTATCCGATGGGTTTAAAAAGGCTTTTATGAACCTCTCAGAGTTTGATGGTGTCTCAACTTCCAGCTTTTTCTTCAAATGATCCGACAACATGAGAATCACTAGGATTGGAGGCACAAAGTTTTTACACTTTAGCAATTGAAGACACATTTGTAGGAACAAATATGAATCCAGTTGTACATATTTGTGCAATGCTCCGTCTTTTATGTCTTGAAAAGTACACACAAATTCACATTCAACGAGGCGTTGCTGTCTTCAGAATAAAATTTCATCTTTTTATAAAAATAGAGAATTGAAATCAGCCTGAGCAAATTGTTGCACTTGCATTTAATCAATGAGTAAGAAACCTCTAAATATTATTTGCTTTAAAGAGAGAAAATACTGTCATGATACATGCAGGCAAAGCTCTGCAACTAACTATTAACGTCTAACTGGTGATTTTCATTATCATTTTTATCATTATTTTATTAATCATTTGTAGTTTTACAAAATAGGGAAAAATAACAAGATGGTGACTTTAAATTGCTTGCATTATTGAACCAGCAGTTCTCAAATATATTCATTTTATTAACCAGCAAAATTATAAAATTGTTTCAGTTGTATTCTCATTTTTATAATATCAGTGATAGCTTGACACTGAGAAGTGCAAAGTTTTAAAACTAACTTTCTACAGTGTAAAATACCAGTGATGTGACCTTATCACCTTTCTCTGTTTAAAGGCATTGCTTTTGTTTTATGGATGAGCTGTGCAAGAGGGAAAAATGACCTTTACAGAGTTACATAATCTGAACACGAGCAAAAATTGGATGATGCGCTGGGAAAACAATGCACCTTTCTGCCTTCCAAGTCTCTTGGTTCTGTTCCACATACGGCACAGCTGACTGATAACACCGGTGGTAACAGTGGTGGTGCTGCTACTTCAGCTGGTGCAAGATAATCCTGTGTTTATGTTTGCATGTGTATACTGAAACATGCACAGTGTCACTTCACATCAGTACAAAGGACCTGTGATGTGAGGATTACCACACCGAAGCCATGCGGTGCTTTTGGTTTCATGCGGCGGGACGATGGCTGGCTGCTGCACACCACC